>JAULJZ010045781.1:0-14285 GCA_032270985.1 Heliamphora pulchella
AAGGTTATTATGAATAGTGCTTATCCTCTTAATCCTGAAATAATTATTGATTTGTGTATATTTAATATTCGTTGTTTCGGTGGATGGAAGTGTGTTTCGAGAGTTTTCTTTGAAGGTTTTGGTGTGGGGTTTGGACGTGTGAGTGTCCGAGGGTGTTAAGTCAAGACAGAACCACTTAAGTCAGAACCACTTAAGTCAGACTGGATCATGTTTGTGGGAGGTCAGTCGACTGACCGCCCAGGTCCAGTCGACTGAAGTGGTTCTGCCTTGGGTTTTTCCCCTTTCAAGTGTGTTTTCAGTCCACTGGTGGGTTGGGCTCAGTCGACTGAAGGTCTGGGCTGTGGTTTTGTGATCCTTTTAGGTGAATGGTTGGGTTTCTTTTAGGAAAAAGTTTCAGTTTTTGCGAAAAACATGTGTTATTGAAGGTTTGGAGCTAGTCTGTGAGGTTGAGTCTCAGCTTTTAAAACATTTTGATGAAAATCATGTTTTTACATGCTTATAGAACTGCATGTTGATGGATTAGATCTCTTTATATACATGTGTTGTATAACTTCTTGTGGGTTTTTAAATGTTTTCTTTAGATGTACCGTGGCAGTGGGTGTTTTGAGTAGGTTTCCATTACTCCACGATGAATGTTCAGAAATGTGCGCAGCGTAGGTCCCTACGTACCTTCGGGTTAATCCCCGTAAACGAGGTTGGTGGGTGCTTTGTTCCCTCGGGTTGTGAACCCGTAAACTAAGTGGTTGGTGGGTGCTTAGGTCCCTTAGGTTGTGAACCCGTAAACTAAGTCAGTTGCCTTCGTGAATGGCGTTGTTTACATTGTCGTGACTCTGTATAGAACTTATCATTATCGAGCAGGCCTTAAGTGGTGACTAAGGTAATGGATAGGAGTCTATAGTTGTTACCTTTGTCTGTGTGGTAGAGTCGGTACATAAAATTACATTTTATCTCATTCTCCTCGGCTGTGTGACCCGAGTGGAGAATACTGCGTTTTTACTGCTTTACCTTAACTGTGGCATGATATCTGTTAGGATGATATGCATAGTTTCAAGGATAAAAAACTGATGGTTTTTTAGAGAAAAACCTTTTAG
The DNA here is from genome assembly GCA_032270985.1 of Heliamphora pulchella. Lineage (NCBI taxonomy): Eukaryota > Viridiplantae > Streptophyta > Magnoliopsida > Ericales > Sarraceniaceae > Heliamphora > Heliamphora pulchella. The sequence goes on from JAULJZ010045781.1 coordinate 1,092, forward strand.
CTCCTATGATTGAACTTATGTGCTTATGATTGCATAACCTGCTTTACAGATTTATGTAGTCTGTTTCTATTGGGTTTCGGCTCACGGTGTTGGATTTTTTGCTATAAAACCATATTCAGGTGCACATGTGGAGTTGACCTTGATGCAGTGGTGATGGAAGACTTGCTATAGTTTTCACTATTTTTGTGACATGTAGTTTACATGTGATGCCTGTTTCAGAAGGCGAGTTTTGTACGCCTTGAGGCAATATACTTATTCATATATGAGAATGCATGTTTATTGTTTAGGAGAGCTGAACTTTGAAAATCTTTTTATCTAAATGTTGTATATTTTTTAGTTGAGGGTTTTTCAACGGCAAATCTTATTCTCGTAAATGGTGTTTTGGTGTGCTTTAGCGTGACCCTGGTGTTTGAGGCGTGACACTTGATTGCTATAAAAAGAATTTTAAGATACTTAATTGGAACCATAGATATAGGCTTATGGTATCCTAAATCTACTTCTTTTGAAATGATTAGTTATTCAGATGCGGATTTTGCTTGTTGCACAATTGACTACAAAAGCACTAGTGGCACATGTCATTTCTTAGGAAGATCACTTGTCTCTTTGTTTTCAAAGAAACAAAATTCTGTAGCCTTATCTACCGCCGAAGCCGAATATGTGGCTGCTGGTAGTTGTTGTGCACAAATTTTATATATGAAACAACAATTTCAAGATTTTAAATTAAGTTATGATGTAGTGCCAATTAAATGCGATAATACAAGTGCAATAAACATTTTTAAAAATTCAATTTTACATTCATGAACAAAACATATTGAAATAAGACACCGTTTTCTTTGTGATCATGAACAAAAAGGTGATATATTTTTGAAATTTGTGAGCACTAGTGAACAATGGGAAGACATATTTACTAAACCACTTAATGAGGATAGATTTATTATAATAAGAAGAGAATTGGGACTTATACAAGTTAGTGAGGTTGTATGAACTAAATTCAAAAAGAATTTTTACAGTAAAATGACTGCTAGAAATCAACATCTGTGCACACACACACTGTCCAGTCGACTAAGGCCCTTATTCTAGTCGACCGAACCTTAGTAAGTCAGTCCAGTCGACCAAACTTACCCCTCCAATCGACTGGACCATCGACAGTGTTCAAAATCTGGGAAGCCGAACACTTTTTACACTTTGCTAAAACATTTACCACTCTCGGCTTCTCTCTCTTAGGGCACGAAAACACCAAGTCTGTGGGTTCCGAAGGATCAATTTCTCTCCTTTCTCTCCTACCAACATTCTAAAACTTTGAATCACCTTCCATGGCGCCTAGGGTTAGAGGAGGCAAGGGCAAATCCATTGCTTGAAACGACCCCACCGGTGAGAATGATCAATTGTTCCACACGATTCGAGTCGAGACTCTCTATAAGCGTCATCTCCAATCTCTTGATCCTATTCTTGGTAAAATCTTAAACATGCGCTTCATGGATTCTTACTTTCCTCACATTTTACGTCGTTTTTCCAAAATGGGTTGGGGGCCATACATATTCTATCAACCCAAAGGAGTCTATCCCCAAATCACTCGCCTATTTTATGCCAATCTCTCTCAAGAACTTAACCTAAATCTAAATGATCATTACACTCACCTCACTACTTATCTTTATGGGAAAGCATATCGATTTTCCGATAAAGACATAGCAAATCTTTTTGGAATGGGTCGAGGAGACATTATTTGTCCCTAAATTTTATCTCAATCATGGATCATGGCACAAGAATTCACTCCTGAAACCTTTTTACCCATGATCATGAGCGAACCTCCTATCAATATTGCTCTCACCCCATCTTACTCACAACACTCCCTCGAGGCTAAAATTCTTCATCTAATTATCACATATAAAATCTTACCTCGTAGTGGATCTCGTACTCATTTCTTATCTAGATTGCTTCATTTCATGGTGCATTTACATAGAAAAATGCCTCGACCTTCCATCTCTCATGTGTCAATGGATGCTTTCGAAAGAAAGTACCAAACGATACACTCTTCCATATGGTGGCTTTCTCACACCTCTTTTTGAGTCATTTGGCTTTTCCCCATCTCCTTCAAATTTCCTTCCTCCCAAAAACTCTGATTATCTTACCCCTACAACTTTAAAGCAAATGGGATATAGTTTACCAAATGGGGAGTGGCTACCCAAAACTCATAGGCAAGCTCCTCGCGTTGTGCAAGGTGAGGAAGATGAGGATGCCACCTATGCACAGGCTGATGCTCCTTCTCATCCTCTGTCTTCTTCTACCATTGCTGCTGCTACTGCTCCTACCACCACTGATGACACGGCTCCTGTCACACGATCATTTTTAAAGAAATTGGTAAAATCTTTCTCAAAAAGTGTTGATAAATAGTTTTCCAAAATCAACTCCCGTCTCACCCGCATCGAGGATGCCTTAGGCATTCCTCCCTATGACGCCTCTTCACCTGAGGATGATGATGATGGCGCTACCGACAATAGCTCCACTTCTTTTTGATAATGCCAAAAGGGGGAGAACCAAGTGAGCAAAATGGAAAGCATCTTTATTTGCATCTTCGTTATCTTTATTTGCATCTTTGTTAACTAATTATCTTTTGAAGAGCATTATTTTGGATCATGTACTTATGCTACTCTTATACTTTTAGTTTTTTAATATTGTCTATGGTTGTGCTTGGATCTTATTATGCTTGGATGGTTAGATATTGATATTATTTATAGATGGTATTATGTTTATGAATGGTTATATTTAATTAGTTTATCATATGAATGATTATACTTAAGTGGTTATGTTTATCATATGATTGATATTGGATATTTGAATGGATATATGCATGTTACTAATTTAATCTTATATTCAAATGAATGATTGAAAAAGGCTTAACATTTGAAAAGATCCTTCAAAATGGGAAAATATTTTGTGGAACAAATTGTATGAATGAAATAAAAATCAATATCTTCACAATTTATGCATATTGTAAGGGGGAGTTATTCAACTCTCAAAGATCATTTGTTCATGCTTATTGATAGGGGGAGCTTTACTTAAGCTTTCCTATATTATTTTGCTAAGTGTTTGTCATCAACAAAAATGGAGAGATTGCTGGCCTAACAAGGCTTCAATAACCGTTTTGATGATAACAAACCAATGTATCTAATTGTGCAAATTGAGTATATTTACAGGAAAGAGATGATTGGCACAATCAAAGATGCAAAATGGAAGCCATGACGCATATTTCAAATTCTTTGGCAACAAGCATTTGGAATAATACAAGAAATGAAAAAGTGAAGGATTGAAGAAAAAGTTGTAAATTTCATTTTTAGGATCTATGTACATTCACTAAACTCATTGAATATTTCTTTTGAAACTCATAGGATTCCTAAAATGTTTTAAAAATATTTTTCCAAGGCATAAAAAGATCAAAACTTTTTTGAAAAATCAAAATTATGGAATTTTAATACTTCAGTCAATTGAAGCCTTGCTCCCAGTCGACTGTATTAGTCTGGCAGAAGAGATCTTTGATCCAAAAGTAGTCCAATCGACTGACTAAATCAATCCAGTCGATTAACAGGTAGTCTAGTCGATCGAACTAGCTATCCCAGTCGACTGAACTGTGTAAAATTTGAATTTCGGCTAGAAATGGCTAGTTTGACATTACCATACATAGCCCAACGGCTAGTTCAGAATTGAGATCTATAAATAGAGCATTTGAGCTCTGGTTTTAATCATTAAAAAGCTTCTCAAACATTCTCTCATATACTCTTCATTCGAGCCTAAAATCTTTGACTTCTTTCATTTATATTTTTGAGAGAAAAGATCTTTTAGAATTCTCTTTGAGCTTCATTGACATATTCTTTTGAGAAGTGAGTTAGTGTTTCATTGTTTGCACTTCATCTGCTCATCTTAGGAGCGAATCTCTTGTACACATTCTTCTTGTTTCTCTTTTGTGATTGAGAAAGACGTTTCTCAAAAGAGGCTAATCCGCCTACAAGGATTGGATTGCTTGATAAGGGTACATTCTCAAGAGAGGCTACTCCGCCTAGACTAAGGAGAGAGGCTACTCCGCCTATTGAAGGAGTGATAGTGAGAAATCCTCATAGCGGTTGGCTTGAGGCAAGAACGTAAGCCGTTGCGCCGAACCTTGTAAAAATTGTGGTGTTATCTTTTTACTTTCTTTACTTTCTTTATCATATTGTTGTTTATTGTTGCACCGCACACACATTTTCATATTTGAATCCTTCTCTATTATTTGTTCTTGTATTTTTAATTTTATTAAACCAAGAAAAGTGTTGAAACTAGAAGTTGTAAACTAAATTTTATACTTGTGCTTCAAATCTTCTAACCAAAGGTTTTTAAGTATACTAGTGTATTTAAATATTTAACTTGTAAAGAAAAGCTATACTTGTATTATTAATTATTAAAACAAAAAGGGTGTTGAATCTAGTTAACAAGAAGATTTATTAAACTCTACACTTGCAATCAAATCCTTTTAAGAAAGAGTTTTTGATTATAAGATTAATTAAAAGTTTCATGTACCTTAATCTTCAAACAAGTGGTTATATTCGAATATATACTTGAGAATTAAAAAGTTGTATATCCATATTTGAATATTTAAACTAAGATTTTTTAAAATATCCAATTCACGCCCCCCTCTTGGGATCACACACATACTATCAGTGACGCCCCGTCCTCCGGGCACATCGGGACATACTTAAGTATTGATAAGGGAAATATTCTAACCATTCATTCATATTTACATATTATAAATATTATATCATTAGGAGTTCTGAACTATTCATAAGTACATAGGGATTACAGTTTCACCAGAGAATTTAACAAAAATTACAATACGCCCGTGGAAACTGAATAAAAGAACAAAAAGTGAGAAAATTCAAATTCTTCAAACTGCATTGTCGGGGTTGGCTGGTTCCTGCCACTCGCCCTGTTCTTCAAAACCTTCTTCTTTTTCGGGGCGACTTCCTCCAAGAACTCCTTCTCACCTGTGGCACGAATGCCATGAGCCAAAGCCTAGAAGAAAACTCTTCAAACTCTGTAACCAATCTCACGGCATAAACTTTCCACAATGCATTTTACACAACACTTAAAACATTTATAAATCAAGGAGACATGCAAAGATGTAAATATAGTAGATAGGTAAGTATTAAACAACAAATTATGCGGGTAATGAAGAGTACAATGCAATGCATTTGCCTAACCCAATTATAAATCAACCAATCAAATTTTGAGTGACACCATTACGTTCCCATACATTAGGCTCCCATACACCAACGTTCCTGATCATGACGATGTATAGTGGACGTTCGGCTCAAGACGTGGCACGGCTCAAGACGCAACACGGCTCAGGACGTACATGACCCAAAGTCGATCATACCCAACACGATAGTCTAAATGGCACCATTACGTTATCGTTTGTTAGGTTCCTGTACGTCAGTATTCCTGATCACAACGACGTATATCGGTTGTTTTGCTCAAGACGTGATACGGCTCAGGACGTAACACGGCTTAGGATGTACATGGCCCAAAGTCAACATATCCAATATAATAACCCAAATGGTACCACTACGTTCTTGTACGTTAGGTTCACATACGTCAGCATTCCCGATCAAAGTAGCGTATAATGGCTGTTCGGCTCAAGACGTGATACGGCTTAGGACGTAACACGGCTCAGGACATATATGGCCCATTGTCAACACCACTTTTATAATATAACCAAAACTCAATGAGCAAAGGAAACCAAAGGGACATATACCCAACAAATAGGACCATGGTACAAAATAACCAAAACTAATGTACAAGATGCAACCCACAAGATGCCTCAAGTGCAATGCAATGATGCTGATGGTACAACAACTCGTATCTTGAAGTACAACTTAATAATAGCATGATATGAAACAAAATATGGCATGACGTACAAACCAACATAGCGTAAAGTAAAAATCTTTAAAGCATAAGGTACAACTCACTAAAGCATAGAGTACAAGTATATGAGGAACAAGCTATCATTTATGTGATATGGATTCAACTTATCGGCATGGTTTCTATTCATCAAATTGTCAATTTTGCACACCAAATGCTCACATAATTCATTTTAAGTCCATATCTTCAAGTCCCACAATGTGACATGCCACTCACACACTTAGCCAAATTTAGGTAAATGTTTAAGCGTCAAGTTTAAAATTTCAACAGTGTTTTGAGTCACCTAGGCATGGAGTTAATTTTTAATTTTTGAACACCAATTAGATAAATCTATTTTCTACAACTTTCATGTTTAACACTAAGGTCAGATCCTAGGGAAAATGTGTCATTTATTTTAATTAAGAGAAAATCATTCAGCACTTTACAGAGAAAAGTGCAGAATTTGGACCTCTGTTGGCCTCGATTTTGGGGCATCAAAGCAAGGGATATGGGTCCGATTTGTGGGGAGATTTTAGTTCAAGGTGTCCCCTACAAGTTTCATGTTTTTTCCTAAGGCTAGTAGTTTGGAACAAGTTGATAAATTTGGCCATTTTATAAAATGGGTTTAGTTAGCATAAAATGGTTCAGTGGAACTGGTTTTTAACAGAGAATGCTCAAGACCTTTGGGGGACCATCTGAGGGTATTTTGGGTTGATTTTTGGTTAGCATCTAGTTTAATATGATAGCTATATTTTTTTATGAAAACTACTTTGGGATTTAGCTATTAAAAACATTGGTTTTTGGTCCCACAAAAATGTGTGATAGAGAGCTCTGTCAGTCACTGATTCACAAGAGTGACTTTGGGAAGGGTTTTAACCTATCAAGATTTCATATTTTTGGCAAATTTATGGTGAAAAGTAAGATAAACATGTTAGCTACAAGTTTTATGTTTTGAGCTAAGCTCGGTTCTCTCTCTAACCTAGGATTGTTATGCCTGCAACTCATAGTGGTCAATATCTAACACTTTTTGGTAAAAAGGGTGTATCTAGAGTTCTACCCAACAAAATCATTTCAAACTAATTTTGTATGAAATAGAACTTAAAAATCTAGGTTTGCATATAAAAATCACATTTAGATCATTTTTCTACAATTAGTTATGGTAGTTTAAATTTTGTGGTAAGAAGTTAATATGTCCAAAAAATCAGGTTGTTTATGGTTTCGGTAACTTAGCTTATGATATGTTTAAATTTAATGTATTTTTCTTTACATGCATGTCATATATTCATACATGCCAAGGTTCCAGAGCCTATTCAAACCATTAAACTCAAAAACAATTACATGCAAACACATCCAACACCAGATTACACTTGAACAGCCCCTATCCTATCCTCACAACGCCTTTTTTATCCATTTTTTGTACTTTTTCTTGATTGTGTTCTAAGAGATGATTTGAGAGGAGTTTTAGGTTGATATTGGACAGAAAGTTTAGAGGTTTTACATACATTTTTAAACACCTAAGATAAGGAGAATGGCATGTGACGCCCCGTCCTCCGGACACGTTGGGACATTCATATATACAAATATAGGGATATACTAGCCATACATTCATATTTACATACGTTAGTTATTACATCATACGCAAGTTCTGAATCATTCAAAATTACATAACTATTACAGTTTCACCAAGAAATTTCAAAAATTATGCTAAGCACGGGAAAAATTGAATACAAGAACAAAAGTAGAGATCTTGACTCCTCAGAATGCATCAGCAGAATCCATGTGCTCTTGGAACTCATCCTGTTCTTCCAACTCTTCTTCTCCCTCGGGGATGACTTCCTCCAAGAACTTCTCCTCACCCATGGGACGAATGCCATGAGCCAAGGTTCAGAAGCAAAACACTATAAGCTTCTAACTAATCTAACGACACAAAATTCACCACAACACATATCATATAACACCTAGTACAGTTTATAGTCAAGGAGACATACAAATTTATGACAGGATAGCAGATAAGTCAATAAACATGTTCATATGAGATGCCGTGAATGAAATGCAGATGCCCAACCCAACATGCACCCAAATTATAACAGGAATTCCACACCGAAAATCACCAGAGTAGACTTTCACGAGTATTTGATCACCAAAGCCATCATCGCGCCTCATTGCCAATAGTAAATGCTTCGCCGGTCTTCATGCCACAGCTGTTTTACCCAATGGCAACGGCGTTGGGGTCCGCACTATACTCCATGCCAACAAATTCAATAATCAATGCCATCCTCTAAGCTAACAATTTTAATAATCAATCAATTAGTCATATCAGACATATATCAAGCGGTTTGTCCCACCTTAAGACTCGTGATGCCTTCGCCGGTGTCAACCCAAAAGTTTAAGCTATCGAAATTAGAATGCTAGCGACGAACCCATGGTGCTCAACAATATTCGTAAACTATTTCAAACACCGAGGACACGCCCAAGGTGTATAAACCAATTTTGTAACACCAGGGACACACCCAGGGTGCACAAGGGGAATTCATCCCAAAACATTTTTGAAAATGGAAACCAGGGACGCCCTAGATTTAGAATCAAGAAAGACCATCTCAATATAGCCCATCCCAACAACGATTTTCACAGATGAATTCCAATATGCTAGAATGCAAGTGACAATGTCAATGATATATGGTATGGATCTCACATACAATCATCTATAACATGGCATCAACTAGCATGGCAAGATTCACCGTATAACTCGCAAGCGTAAGGCACAAATATGTGAATCCAAGCTACAATTCTCAAGATATGATTCAACAAGATCGCATCAATTCTAAATCATCATACATTCAGTTAGAAACACTAATCAACTAATTCAAATCAACCATCATATAAAAACTCGGGTCTCATAGTAAAGGGTACTCAAATATACACCTAGCAACTTTTAAGGCAAAAAATCAAGTATTAAATTAAAAGAGCCAGCAAGGTTTTGGGGTATCTAGACATGGAATCAAGTTATGATTTTTAAACACCGTTTATATAAAAATATTTCCTATGACTCTCACGTTTAACACCAAGGCCAAAACTTAAGGCAAAAGGGTGAAAAAAACATTCTAATTAAAATTGGCTCAGCACTTTTCTCAAGATTTTACCAAAAATATGCTTCTATTGGTCTTAGTTTTGGGGTATAATATCAATTCCAAATGAGCCTATTTTTGAGTATGTTCTATTTTAACATGTCCCCTACAAGTTTCATGTTTAGAGCTAAGGGTAGTTGTTTGGAATAAGTTAGACTTTTTAGCCATTTTAGAAAATAGGTTCTGTCAGCGGCCAAAACTCATCAGGGCCGGTTTTGGATAGAGGGTTTGAAACCGTTTTGGGGTATCATACCCAGATTTTAAGGTCTGATTTTTGAAAACGATGTGGTTCAATATGTTATATACAATGTTCATGTAGAACACTTTTGGATTAGGTCACTAAAAATATGGGTTTTGGGCTACACAAAAATATGTGACAGAAGTGTTCCTTGAGGGCTAAAACTTAACAGAGAATTTCAAAGGGGTTTTGACCTATCACAACTCAATAATTTGTACTAATATTTGGTGGGTAGATAGATATACATGTTATCTACAACCTTAGTGTTTTGAGCAAAGTTCGGATCTCACTTTAAACTAGGATTTCCTAGTCCGTCGTTTTGACTGGTTGAAAAATGACACACTTTGGTAAAATTGTAATATCTCGAGTTCTACTTATGAAAATGAGTTGAAACCAACTTGAGATGAAATATAACACAAAAAGATAAATCTAAAAGTAAGGAAAATGCTTAGATCAATTTTCTACATTGAGTTATGGCTTTCAATGTTCATGGCAGAAATATCTATGTTCTCAAAAATCAAGTCTCTCAGGGTCTAAGTCTTCTAATAATGTTATGTCAAGTTTTTGTTCCATTTCTTGGCATGGTTGTGTTTTAGACTTTAATATCAAGGCTCCAGAACATTTATAAGTCATCAAACTCAAAGATAACAACAGAAAACAACATCTCTTATCACCCATAAACATAACAGCCCCAAATTTCCAACTATGACGCCTTTTCGGTTTGATTTCGCTTCTCAATTCTTGGAGTGTTTAAAGGGATGTGTTAGGGGACATTTTGAGGGATATTAGACATAAGGTTTAGAGGTTTTACGTACATGTTTGAGAGATCAAAGGAGGGTGGAGGATGGAGTTGGACATAGCTTTCAAAAATCTCCTTGATTTCTTTCTTTTTCTACCTTTTTCTCCCCCAAACTCACCTTATCACTCAACAGCAAGAGGTTATCGTTTCTCTCACTCACTTGGCCAAAAATTTCTTATAGAGAAGAGGGTGTTTGGCTTTCTTCATATAGGCAAAGGCTAGGGGACATGGGGGGAACAAAAAGTTCCCATGAAAGACATTTTTTTCCTTTTTAATTAATAAGACTTGAGTTGATTTGAGATGTTTCCACTTTTGAGGGATAGAAATCAGATATGGGGAAGATAATTATAGCTAGGGGTCAGTTTGGGGGACAAAAATCTAATCCCCCAGCAATCAAGAAATTTTTCTCTATTTTCGTGCTCCTATTGTGCAACAAAATGCATTAAAAGTTAATTTTATGTATTTTTTTGGTTTCTTTTCCTACTGAGACCTATTATTTTAGTTTGTTTATAAGAAGTATAGTATTCTAATATATTATCATAGTTTTCATAGCAATTGATTAAATATATGTAGTTTTCTAAGTCAAATTAAGCTATTTTGGTAATATATGACTTTTTAACTTATTTTGTTCTGTATGAACTTCAATAATGATTTTTTTGCTTTTGTTGACCTATAACAATATATTATTATGTATATTACTTATCCAATAAGTATTGAATCATCATAATGCTTAATTGAATTCCTTTCTAATCATTTTAAGATAAAAAGAAAGCAAAAAGTTACTTTTTGGCACTCTTCCCAAGGTGGTCGGCCACTAAGGGGTACTTTTGTCATTTTTGATGTTATTTTATTCTTTGCTACTAATTGTACTTAAATTCTTGATTTATGGTATCCATGTGTCAAAATGTGAATTTTTAAAACTTTTTGTTGTATTAGGGGCAAAATGGTCATTTTACCCTATTTATGAGGATTTTTTATTTTTACTTCATTATTTCATGATATTTACTTTATTTAAAATGTTAAGAGACTCTCCGGGTGCTAAGGTTTTGTTGCCTATTTTTTGGACCTTTTTAAGGTTTTTGAGCCGAATTTAGGATTTTTGATTCGAGTTAGGGTTTTGAACATCCTCCATATTTTATGGCCTCGTAGACTATCCATCACTAATACTAGGGTTTGAGCAGGGTCGTTACAATCTACCCCCCTAAAAATAAATTTCGTCCCCAAAATTTCGTATCGTACCTCAATCTACGAATAACTGGGGATAACTTGCCCTCATGGCTTTCTCTTGTTCCCAAGTTGATTCTTCAATTCCGTTGTGATTCCAAAGAACTCGAATGAGTGGGAAGGTCTTTCCTCTAAGAACCTTGTCACGTTGATCGATTATCCTTACGGGTTGTCCTTCGAAAGTAGCATCCTCATCGACATGGAATTTCATTTCAATCCAAAATGTGAGCAAGATCAGGTTTGTACTTTCTCAATATCGACACATGAAAAATGTTATGAACACTGGCAAGCTGCGGTGGTAGTGCTAAACGATATGCTACTACTCGAACTCTAGCCAAAATCTCGAACGGTGCAATGTACCTTGGAATTATCTTTCCTTTTCGGTCGAAACGTATAACTCCTCATCGTGGTTGGATCTTCAGGAATATATGATCTCCTACTTCAAATTGTAGCAGTCTCTGTCGCTGATCGACGTAGCTCTTTTGTCAGTTCTGAGCAGTGGCTAATCATTGCTGAATCAGTCGGATCTTCTCAGTAGTCTCTCGTATAAGATCTGGTCCAAAAAGTGCCTTCTCTCCTGCTTCAGTCCAACAAATTGGTGAATGACATGGTCTTTCATAAAGAGCTTCATACGGCGGCATGCCAATACTGGACTGGTAGCTGTTGTTGTAAGCAAACTCGACCAACGATAGGTGCTTTTCCCAATATCCCTTGAAATCCATGACACAAGCTCGAAGTATGTCTTCTAGCGTTTGCATTGTGCGTTCAGATTGTCCATTAGTTTGTGGATGAAAAGCCGTGCTAAAACAAACCTCCGTTCCTAAAGCAGCTTGTAGGCTTTGCCAGAATCGCGAGTTAAAACGTGGGTCTCGATCTGATACGATGGATAACGAAACTCCGTGAAGACGAACAATTTCCCGAACGTATTTTTTACTCAGGTTTTCCAATCCAAAATGGCTTCCATTTTGGTTGGATCCACAGCTATCCCTTTTTTAGAAACCACGTGTCCTAGAAATTTCACTTCATGTAACCAAAATTTACACTTGCTTGCCTTCGCATAGAGTTGTGAATCCCTTCGTTTCTGCAAAACAATCTTTAAATGCTGGTCGAGGTAGGGCTGAAAAAGTCTGTTCATCAAACTAATGAAAACTCCTGGGACATTCGTCAACCCAAAAGGCATCACCATGAACTCATAGTGTCGATATCGCGTTCTAAAGGCTGTCATTGGAATATCTTGTTGCGATGTGGAAAAAATTTTAGAACTGGTGCCGTGACCGTAAAAAATGGCGCATGCGTTTTTCAAGAAAAACAAGAACGGTATTAATCTAAATACTGTTAAACCATTATGAAACTTTTCAAAAAGTTTCAAAAACTCCCAAATACGTTGAAGACGACCTGGTAATCTTCTCACATATATCCCGGACGCGCTACGACGATCACGGTGTGTGGGCACCGATGCCGATCAAAATTATTTTCTTCTTTGGTTTCTTCTTACACTTACTCTCCAAGAAGCAATAATGAAATTGCCAAAAAGAGAGAGAGGAGTGGCGGCAACTAGAGGAGGACGATTAGGGTTTTGAGTCTCCTATTATGATATATATACATTCACTTAAGATATACAAGGCATGTATATCTTTCTTAAGATATACATGGCAACAATATATATCTTCCTTTCAAGAAATTAGGCAAGTGATATATATCTATAAAACAACTCCCATCCCCTCAATTAGGGTCGGCCACCTAAGGAGTGATCCCTAGGCGTGCCAAATTTCAAAACCGCCCTCCATTATTTAATTTAATCCTCGAATGTTCCCGGCGGCAAAATCGACATTCAAATTAAATTAAATAATTACCGAAATCGATAAGAAAATATCCGTGCG
>JAULJZ010045792.1:0-14285 GCA_032270985.1 Heliamphora pulchella
ACCCCCAGATATCGTGGGATCGCCTAGATACACACAGGTTCTATACAGAGCACCATGAACGTAACCACTCAATTTACAGGTTATGACCCCGAGGGAGCTGAGCACCCATCCGTTTCAATTCACGGGGACTAACCCGAAGGACCTGAGTACCTACGCTGCGCACGTTTTCGAACTTATACCGAGGGCAACTCGTGCCAAATACACGTCATCCCTGTACATCTAGATAATATTCTAAAAACAGAAGTGTAGCTCAACTACAAAACCTTTTTTTCCCAAAATACATTATACATGCATTTAGACCCATTCTTCAACAAGGAGATCACACAAAACATTTTCAAAATATTTTATCCTGTTTTCAACAAAACGTTTTAAAACCTGAAACTCAACCCCGAAGGTGAGTTCCAAACCTCCAAAATATAAAATATTGAGATTTCTATCAAAATCTTCCATTTTCCAACAAAAATCACGTTTTCAAGAACGCCCTTTGAAAATCATAAATCACATGTCATATGATGTACTAAACCAAAAAAAGCGAAAAACATGCTTTTTACTCGAAAAATTAAGGTTTAAGCATAGACATGACATTTCATGCATTTTTTATCGATGAAAAAGCATACAATTACATATAACACCCTAATACAGTGGCAGGGTCTAGAATCCTACCTCGTTGGGTCAAAATCCGATGCCTAAAAAACTGGGTCTCGTCGAAATGAGAATCAAATCGGATGAGCGCGAAGCTAGCAGCGTGAATAACAGGGATCCACAAGCTGATCATCGAAAACTAGGCTCGGACGAGTCAAAAATGTAGAGAGAAGCCAGAGGAAATGAAGAAAGAAGCTTTTCTCCAAATATTCTAGGGGATGGAATACATATAGGCACGCCAAAAACACTATTCAGTCGACTGAAGAGAGCACTTCAGTCGACTGAAGTGCATCGAGAAACACAAACCGCCACAGTTCAGTCGACCGAACTCAAAAAAAGCTGTTCAGTCGACCGAACATAGCTGTCCAGTTGACCGAACCTTAGGGTTTTCAACCTACTATTTTGTCTCGATTTTGGTGTTCTAAGGCCAACTTAAACAAGTCTAAACAAGGTCCGACAAAGCTTAAAACACATCTAAACATGCTATTCTACAACCCAAAACATAAACCAAGCATCGATGATATATAACATGAAGGAAAAACACGTTAACATTTATATATATCAAAATTAACAAGGTTTGGGGTCTCACACAGTTGATATTGAAAACATTGATAAAACGGAGTTTTGAATTGTTGAAGAAGAAGAAGAAGAGCCTCCACTTTTTGTTTATGTTGAGTTAGAACACATGCTTCATGAAGAAACTTCAATTCTACAAAGTAAAAGGCAATGTCGTGGGCTACGAGATGGTTAGTAAGATTTTTACATGTTTGATGTTTCATTATCATAGAATAATTAATTAATTGTTTACATATTTTGTTATCACTTATGATTGTTATAGATGAAGAAGACAATGGTGTGCTAGAGGTTATTGAAAGTGACATCAATTTTGGATCTTTTGTTGATTTGAACCTTGATCAAGAATCAAATATTCCGACCAATAGTAACAATTGGAATGAGGATGAAGGTGATTGGCTTACTCATGGTCTTCTAAGGGTTTAAGCAAAGAAAAAAGATATTTATCATTTTTTTGGGAATGATTGTGATATAGTAAACTCTAATACTTTTTACTTGGTTTATGTTTTATTATATTTGTTACTTATGCTTATTTTATTTTAACTTGAGGATCAATGATGCCCTGAATTTTAATTTTTTTTGTTAAAAATTCTAACTATTTAATTAGAATTATGCTTAGATTATGAGATGTTCTTATTTTTTATTTTAATTGTGAGTTAGATGTTATTTTTATTTAATATTTATAAATTTAAGAATTATTAATGATGTAATTATGACATCACGGTTTGATTTTGGTTCGATTCCGATTCAATTTCGGCCGAACCGGTGATCCGTCCACCCGTTTTCTTTTTCGATTTGCTCAACGGTCCTGATTTAAAAACATTGATTTGAATCCAGAAACAAATCATGATGGCTGTAAAGAAGAAGTCTGTTGTTGCTTCATTAGAGTCATATGATAACGAGAATGAATTAAGACTTCATCTATGTTTTCTTTTATACGATTTAGTTGATTACTAATAGTATGAAGGTTTTAATTAGTAAAATTCGTCTGTTTTATTTAATGTTAGGCAATAGTGGACCCTCCCTCAAGAGAAGCATATGGGCTGGCTTCCAAAATTTTAGGCATCGAAGTAATTCGGATAGATTCAGTGGGAGAATTAACTGAGGACACAGTGGTGTCATCAATTTTAGTCCACACTTTTTTTATAATCTGAAATAACAACAATATGGAACTCATTTTGAGACCAATGTTCAAACCATTCTCAGAAGAAAATGACTTGCTGTTGTTTTTCAAGATCTTTATAAAACAATATTTTAAATGATGGTTTGTTGTCCTTCATTAAAGGCGGAGAAAAACTATTGCCGAAACTCTTTATGAGTTGAGCTTTGGAATTCCTTGCTAATGAGTTGTCGGAGAAAAGGGTTTGGTGTAAAATCCATAAAGATTACATATGAAAACTCATTTCTGAGATAGTCAGTGATGTACGTTGGGGTACATGTTCAATTGTACACATCCTCTCTCTTTCTATAGAGGATTTGCAGTGGTGTTAAGATCCTTGGTTTCTCAAGGAAAGAAATCTTGAAAATCAGAACTATACCATTCCAGAAGGACGACATTGCTTTGTTTATGAAGCTATGTTAACTGAAATGGATTTAAACAGATCGTTCACAATCATGTGAATGGTTCTGATTTGAAATCCGCTATAATTCATTCAAAGTGTTATATTATTCGTGTACTTGATCTTCGTGCTTGGGGTCTTGATCCATTCCGTGCTCGTACACTCGAACTTAATGGTCAAACTTATAACTGTTAGGATTATATAAATGCTTGGCATTTTTCGTTCTACTATCAAAATCTCATCCGTAAACACACCTGGTTTTTATCGTGAACCCTGAGATTCTTTCTTTTTCTTATGGGTTTTCCCCTTAGTTTTTTGCTTGGTTGTCAAAAATGGGGCTGACCATTAAGGTCTTATCGCAATCTGTATAAGAGTCATATGCTTTGTGGCTCAAATATCATCCGCATCATTCCCTTACCAAGGCTGCTACTATTTTTGGTAAGCCCAACTGTAAATGGGATTCCATTGGAAAACATCTTTTACATTTCTTAGTTGAATTCCAATTAGTACGAATTTGGTAATGGATTGTCAAATGTGATTTGGATGAATTTGAATGTCTTACTCTCCAAAGAATTTTTTTTTTCAAATGGTGGGATAACTTTGACACAGTCAAAGCCCTCACCGAAATAACCAAAGCCATTGCAGCCCAAGATGCTATCCAAACCCAAGCCCAAAAAACATTTCTAGCCCCAACTGTAAATATGGATAATTTGGGCTTTCTTATTATGCAAACCTTAAAATCCTAACAACCAACCTTAATCGAAACTCAATTATCTGTAAAAATGTTAGAAACAATGAAATCCAACTTTATATCTGCAACCAAAAGTTTAGAATTTCAGAGTGATGAATCCATAACCTCTCCCACTCCATCTGAACTAGAAGACGCTAACCAATTTACAAGTTTGGCTGGTGAATCACAAGATCTGAATGAAAAAGAACTCATTCCTTTAGAGGATTACTAGGATTCACTTATTGAGATTGTTCAGGAGAAGGCTACTAGTTCTAGTAATAAGGACAAGAAGACTGTATAAGATGTTTAAATTAATTTGGCGTGCTTAGCAAAATAAGAGTTTACTCCATGGAATGCCTAGCAGCTGATCATTTGGCATCTTCCAAACCAAAAGCACCAAAGATGACTCAGTGGTGAATCCCACTTGCATATGTAGTCCGTATACGACAAAGGTGGCTCAACGCCTTGTCTGCCAGTCAGTACCAACCGACGCATGAAGCCAAATGCAGAATAGTTTCTGTCTACCACATTTAACTTTCTGCATCCGCCGACGCATACTACCAATTTGCACCCATGTGCTACCCCTGTACAACTCCACTCATCCTTGGACACCTGGCATCCACCATGGATCTGAAGAGAAAAATTTGAAGTTCGCATAGTTGTTTAGGCTTCAGTTTTTCTCATTTAAGAGAGTCTGACTCTATTGTTCAGAGATAAGTTTTTCCTTTCAACCTCTTTTCCCTCTCTTGTATCTCTCAATTTCCCTTTTCCTTGTAATAGCCTCTACTATATAAATAAAATGAGGTTACGAAGGCATCATAATGTGATTCGCATAAACGAAAAAAACTTGTATCTTATTTGATATATATATATATATAAGTAGATACCCCAATTTGTTTTGCGGCTCGCTCTCTCTCTCACCCCATCGACATTGCCGAAGAGAGTAGCCAAATGGTGGCTTATAAACAACAAATCACTCGGATAAAAGACGAGGTATTGACAAAGATCCATTAAAAAGTAGGCGATGCTATAATCGAGTACTGAACTTTGATAATCAGTGTTGATCGAAGCAAAATCGCGATTTAGATCGAAGAAAATGGAGCGCGAAGCCAAGAATACGACGGACGTGCTGTGAGCTAGTGAGATGAAGCAACTAGAAGCTTCGAGGCGAAGATTAGGGCTCCGATTACGGACGACGATGAAATAGGCAGTGAGGTATATGATGAGAAACATCGCAAAGAATAAAACGAGGTTCTGCAGGAAAGAACAACATTGGATTGGGGTTAGGGTTTCTATTTAAAAACCCCAAAGTGAAATTGGTTGGATTGAATTCCCGTCCAAGAACGATATGAATATTTCGATGTTAGAGTTTCTAGAGTGACACACACACACACACACACACACACACACACACACACACACACAGATGGATGCTAGGTTGGTGAAGTGTTGAGATCGAATGCTACCACTGATGAAGGGGTGGCAGCAGTGGCGTACAATGGAAGGGAGGGGTGCGATTTACTCGTCTTCCTCTGTTTTTAAATAAGGGTAAAATTAAAAATAATGTAAAATAATTGTTGATATTAGCATTTTTTGTTAAGTTTTTTGACGGTTGTTTGACGAAAAAGGGTATCTGAAATATAAAAAAAAAATAAAAGGAAGAGCAGTGTCATTTCAGATACCCCATGTAAGGTCCTTAAAATAAGTTTAAACCTCATAAGAGGTAACTGTAATTTACCCAAATATCTAATATACCTTTGCGTTTTTTACTTTTAAGTTGTAGTGTTTCGGATATTGACACGACATTTTTCTTTTTGTGAGAAGAGTTAATTTTTTTTTAATTGAGAGTATTATAATAATTTTATTTTACAAAAACTAAGGTGTTTGAGATGCATATAAACTTGTTTTTTTTTTTAAAAAAAAAGAGATGAAATAAAATTAGTTATTTTTTAAAAAAAAATCAAATTGTATAACTTAAAAGTTATTTTTTTAGAGCTAACTTTTAAGTGATCCCAACTTAATATTGACTAAAGTTGTTAAAAAAATCAATAAAAAATAAATTTAGACGGAGCCCAAGTGTATGCTTGTTCAATTTCGAACAGACAATTCCACATTCCCTAAATCAGACTGTTCACTATTAATCAGGATCTGATTCATACATATGCTAAGCACCCTACACCTAAACTCATTTTTGCTTGCCACATTCTAAATGTAATGCCATGCTCAGAAATTTTATTCAAAATTTAGTTTAAAAATTTAAAATTAATGATTTAAATTTACTTGGAGTACTGTAGTTCAACACCGCATACAGTTTAATTTGGTGATGTTTGAGATTACTGAAACTAATAACGTATAAATTGTAACTTGTAGTAGAAGTTGTGAGTATTTAATAAATATTGTAACTTCTAACTGAAACAGAAAAAATATAATTATAACTTGTAGCAGAAGTCATATGTGTTTGAAATAAATTGTAGCTTGTAGATAAAATTAGTAGCAAGAAGTTAAAAACTAGTAGCACTAGCTTTGCCAAACACCCCATTTGAATTATTCGTTTTAAATTCAAAATAAATTTTTGTGTAAATTTTATGAGTACACAGTATTTCTCCCATTTTGATTATGTGGTTTAATCTATACTGAATAACACTCACTTGGTATTCTTTAAATTTAGAGGTGTGTTGATTTTTTAAAATTTAAACTAGCCATCAAAAATTTCTTCTAGAACTCATTTTAGTTTAAACTCTTGGGGGCACAATGTGAAAACTAATACCATTCCACTCATTCCATTTCTCGCAAATGATTTGGTTTCTCTGTATTTACATTGTAACCACTTTAATTTCTTCTTTTTTAAAAAATAAAAAGATCTTTACATTCTCCCTCTTTCTCTTTGAAAATTTTCTAATTTAATATTTTTATTACAGTAGTTAAAAATTGCACACTAACCCTAATCTATACTGAATTTTTTTTTTGGATATATAAACAAAACATTTGTGTGTTTGATATACACGTATGAAATAACAAAACACAACCAACAATAAACACAAACACCACACAAAGAGACAAGATATTTTTAAGTGAAAAATTCCAACAAGAGTAAAAACAATGGGACTTAACTTAATCCGAGAAAACAATCACTAACAGATAGCATTGGTTACAAGAAAAGTATACAAAACCTAGTTGAATTATCAACCTATTGTAACTCGTCTTCTTGTCGAATTCTCGTGCACCAACTCTATGCTTACTTGCCGTCGGAATCCTCCTACGGATTTCGTCACTTGAGAATCCTCTCAAGTACTAGATGTGTTGATAATTTTGATGACTTGAACAATATTCTTTGAATACCCTAGACTGGATAAATTCGTTAAGTCTTCCAAACAAGGAGAAAACAACTCCAAACTCTCAAGCCACACCCCTAAACGAAAACAATATCTCACAAGCTTAAAAAAAATCAGTTGCCTAAAACAAACTATATATAAAAGCTGCAAACCCTAGCAAAGAAATAAAGATAGCCCGAGATAGACCGCTCGGGCGGTCATGCTAGATATATATTCCAAATCAGTTGATATCTACAGAATCTTTTAAAATCAAGGACACTTCCTTCTGCACAAATCAACAAACAAACTTTCCAAAACAAAAGAGCATCAAACCTCAGAAGAGATAATCATGAAATCATAAAGAGATGTTGGTGTCACAATTTGCCAAACTAGATAGATCATGATATGAGGAAAAATCCTAATAATCTCTCAATTTGGCAATTCTATGACAAAACAAAACAAAACAATCTCAAAATTGAAATACAACCAGCAATAGAAAGAATATCCATAAAACATGCAACATCCAAAAAGATTCATTATATATCCAAGATTCAATATGTATCTATGACAACATGTATCCATTCAAACAGCAATAACAAGAATACGTACCCAATCAAAATCCAATATCCAACATGAGTCAATATCTAACATGATTCAATATAACATCTGTCGTAAAAAGAAAACAACAAAAAACAATTCAAAGTATATCTGTGTGTATGCACGGTATCTACTAAAAAAATTATATTCCAAAAGACCACAAAATACTCCCCCTTTTTGCACTGAATTGGTAACCTCGGGAGAAGAATCAAAGGAGCAGAAACACACGAACCAAATAGGCAAAGAACCAAAAAAAATCACCGCGAATGAGGGAGACAGGCACACACAAACGCCATAAACTCTTGTTGTTCTTGCCAAACTGTATGCTCGTGTTAAATAAGGCCTTAAACATCCGCATGTAGTAAATTTACATTATCACGGATCATATCGACGTCAGCCTCTAGACGTGCTAAATAATCAAGAATCTCCAGCTCGGGAGGGAGATCAATATCAGGGTCCAAACCTAGCTCCTTGGCAGCAGCAGCCCTGGATCCAGAAGGACCTACATTAGGGGAAATTTGGGGAAGATAGGAAAAACTTTGCGTAATGGTGGTTTTCTAGATGGGTTTAGGCAGAAAGAATAGTTCGTCATGGTAATCAGCAGAATGATATTCCGGAACACGAAGAGAATGAAGAAATTAAGTGATGAGAAACCCGAAAGGTAAACCAAGGGAGGATTTACCACCGACAACCCGCACAAGGACAAAGAATATAACCAGGCAAATATCAGCGTACTAGCGATTTGCAATTGCCCACATTAAACAGCCTTGGGGCTGGAAAATCTTAGAAGTATGTCCTTTAGGAGCAATATTTGCACAAAGGTTGAGATTGAGAAGCCTATAGTCAAAGGTATGATCTCATTGAGGAATCAAATCCCCAATAACCCATGAACGAGTAGTGCCACAGAGGGCAGAAGCAGTCGGTCCATTATCAAACGATTCCTCGAGAAAGAAAGAGGAATGGGGAAATATGGCATCAATAGGCTGAAACTCAAGGCCTAGCCAAGAGGCGATAGTATCAGGAGTAATCGAAAAATCAACCTTGCGAACATGGCCAGAAAAGGTCTCAACCTCGGACGACTGCTCAATAAGAGAGTTGTAGAATTCTTGTACCACAGTGAGATTCACGGAAAGAGAGGAATTGAAGGACAAGAGAGCATCCCACTTAAGAGCGAGAAAAAAAGGCAATGATAGGGTGATCCAGGAAGTCCTGAAGGACAACACTACGTTCCAAGAGAACTGGTCGTTTGGCGAAGGATTTATGAAAAGATTTGAGAGAAGTTTTAGACCTAAAATGACGCGAGAGTTTGAAGATATTCCCGGGGGAGGTAGATTTTGCTCTATACTTTGGAGGCATGATGCTTAAGACTATAGAACTAAAACACAAGAGTTTCAAGAAAACACCCCAGATAAACGCATAGAGCGAGAACGAACAAAGGACACCAACAAGAAGAGGAACAAAAAGAGCAAAGAAAACAAAGAGAAAAAAAAAACAAAAAAACAAACATAAGAAGAAAAAAAAATTGAGAGTTATCTAAAGAAACATATAATACATATATAGAGAGAAACAAAAAAAAATCTAACCCTAACCATAAAAGCAAGGAAGAAACGAGGAAAAGAAGTGAGGAAGAGAAAACTTACAAGCTAGCGAAGACCACAAGAAGTTCCATGCACAAAAGCTTCAAGCTTTGATGATGAACTGTCTAGAAGAGAGGGAAAATCAAGGAAAGAATGAGCACTCACGCCCGTGAGGAGTATTTTAAAAGGCTGAAGAGAGTGTAAGACTGCTCAATCGGTCATTAGACCACTCGAGCGATGTACCCTCACTGACTGAGAAACCAAAGGACAAAACAAGAAACCGAGAGGGTGATAAGACCGCTTGATTAACCGCTCGCGCGGTCTATTGAGCGGTGAAAGACAAGGTTCGATAGATTTTACAAAGAGCAGAAAAATCGAGAACATCAAAAGACCGCTCGAGCGGTGACCCATAGACAAACAAAACCTCTTAAACAAAAGGAAACGAAACGAAAGAAAAGAAAAGAAACTCTTTTGGTAAGGGAGGAAAGAATACAAATGTTAAGCAAAAAGTACCTAGATGTAGCCCAACATCTAGGAATGTTTTTTGAACTTACAGTCCTAGAGACAAAAACTCTAAACATCGTAAGGTAAGGCCCACTCATATAAGAGATGTAACAACATTTAGACAGGATTCTTAGCATACTTGGATTGAGAAATAAACTTGCCAGACTCAGATTATTTGACCTGAAGACCTAAGTAGTACTTCAATTCACCCATTAGGCTCATTTCAAATTCATTGCTCATTTCTGTTGAAAATTCTTTCACTAATGAGTCATCAGTCAACTCAAACACTATGCCATCAACATGGATTTGAGTGACAAGAATATTGTGAGACCCTGATCCGTTTTGTTTTGAAACGATTTATAAGTATCGATGGAGGTTGAATTAATGTTCTTAAAACGTGTTTGGTTGCGTTTAATCGGACGAAAGGTGTTTTACGATCTCATTTGAGGTTGTTGGTCTTGTGTGTATACACGAGGTTCGAAAGAATGTTGTTTGAGTGATAATTTTTGGACTCAAATTGAATTTTGGAAACAGTTTTGGACCAGCACAGATTCAGTCGATTGAGGGGCTTAATCCAGTCGACTGAACATCCTAGAAGGTGGTCCATTCGACTGACTAGGAGGGTCCAGTCGACTGAACTTGAGGCGGTGGGATGTTTTGGGTTTCCATAAGGTTTTTCAATCGACTGGATTGGGGGTCCAGTCGACTGACCTGTGTGTTTTGGCATTTTTATATTAATATCAAGCCTTGGAGATATTTTAGAGATATTTGTTTCAGATTTGATTTCTCTCTCACGAAATCTCTACCTTCTCTCTAGATTCTAATGGGTCCGAGGTTCGATTTTCAGCAAACTGACAGTGAATCCTTGATGTTGGAGCCGGGGGCTTCGTGTTCATCCGGACATATTCTCGTTCCGACAAGGTTTAGTTTTTGAGACTTTGAGTTTTAACTCTCCAAGGTAGGATTCTAAATCCTACTGCTGTTAAAGGGTGTTTCATGTAATTATATGTGTTTTCACCGGGTAGAAAATACATTAAATGTCATATTTATGTTTAAACCTTGATTTTTTTGGTACAGAGCATGTTTTTCTCTTTTCTTGGTTTATTACAACATATGACTTATGGATGTTGGGTTTTCACAAGGTGTTCTTGAAAACGGTAAAAATTATAGTTTTGTGAAAAATATCGACAGATCATGTTTTGGAGGTTTGGAGCTAACCCTTAGGGTTGAGACTCAGTTTTGAAACGTTTTGTTGAAAACAGAAAAAAAAAATATTTTAAAGATGTTTTTGTTGATCTCCATGTTGATAGATAGATCTTGTTAGATCTAGGCAACCCAAGAGAGGGGTGAATTAGGTCTTTAAAAAGTAAATAGAATTTTTAAAAACTTTTTCTGAAATATTTTAATATTACAATAAAGCAAAATATACAAATATATAAGCAATGCAAATATTAAAAGATGAGGGATAGAGAAAAAGAACCAGACACCAGAGATTTATAGTGGTTTGGCTTTATCCTAGCCTACATCCACTCCTCAAGATCTCCCTTAAATATTTTCACTATTCAGAATACTTCGCAGGCGTATTCCAAGTCTTTACAAGTTTCAAGACTTCACTTGAGCTATATGAATGTTTACGGGCACATTCAAAAGCCTATTTCAGCTTCAAGAAGATCTTATGAAAATAAGCATATGTTTTATTCTAATCTCTCTTGAACTCTTCTTTGATGAGTTTTACTCACTCACTCAAATGTTAAAGGGTGACTCACCCTTGATTACAATAAATGAGATGTAATAAATGAAGAGCACTCACTCTCTTTACAAGATTGATTTACAATAAATGAAAGGGTAAAGAGAAATGAGGAACAAGAACAGGAGTTGCAGCAATAAATATGAGCTTGATGATTTCTGAGATGGATTTGAGCAATAGAATAGTAAATGCAAGTCTCTCTATCTTAAATGCTGAGAAGTAACTCCTTATATAAGTTCTTGTGAGTTCTTAACCGTTGGAGGTAGGTGGGGGCAATAAATGCCAAAAATTCAACCGTTGAGATCTGCCGTATTTTGAATTTTTATCTTTAGGGCCGACACAAATAGCTTTGGTGTCGACACAAAATGTCTAGGGCAGGGATCTTCAAGTGGTTGGATCGACACAAATCTTCTGAGGGGTCGACAAAAATTCTGCACTTTACCTTTCAACATTCTGGGGTCGACACAAATAAATCTGGTGTCGACTCGTTTGAAACTTCAGCATCCGGAGAAATCATTTTGTGTCGACTCAATTTGTCTCTAGTGTCGATACTAAATCTCTACAAGAAACCTCGGTACTTTTGTGTCAACACATTTGGTCTTTGGGGTCGACACCAAAATTCTGCAGTCAGCTTCGGTTGTTTTGTGTCGACACAAATTTTCCTGGGGTCAACACCAAAATTTTGTAGGCAGGCTCGAAACTTTTGGGTCGACACAATTTATCTTGGAGTCAACACCAAAAATCTACAGGTGGTCTCGGTTGTTTTGTGTCGACACAATTTACATTTGTGTCGACCCAAACTTTCTAAAATCATAATGAGGATCACTTTTGTGTCGACACAAATTACGTTTGTGTCGACTCAAAATGAGTCCTGGGCACTTCGACACTTTTGTGTTGACACAAAACTAGTTTGTGTCGACACTAACTTTTTAGTACCTGAAAATCAACTTGAAAAACAGTTAGAGCATCAAACTATTTGATCAATGAGTGTTGACACACTTGATAAGCTTTAAGTATACTTTGCCTTAAAAGTGTTTGATTTAATTTTTAATTAAGATCAATACAAAATATTCTACTCAAGTAATACTTAAGTGCTTGACCCTTTTGAGATAGAAGTCATTCCTTTTTGGCTAAGGTGCCAACTTTGATTGTTCAAAATGCATTAACAATTTTATTTTGGAAATGTAAAAATATTATCCATTTAAAATCTTTTATTATTAGAAAATGAATTATGAAAATTATCAAAATCAAATTACAAAGTCCTTGGGCTCACAATCTCCCATTTTTTATGATTACAACCATATTACCATTTTCTAGAAAAAAATTTAAAATATTTTTCGATAAGGGTTCTCCCCTTGTCAATATGCCTTAACCATTAAAAGCAATTTTATCAGCTAGGCATACAACAGAGTGAAAACATATAGTTTTTGACATAATTTGCACAAGAGGTCAAGAAGCATTCAGAATTTATTCTAGTTCGTGCAAAAAAGTGAATGTGTAAGTGAGTTTACCAAACTCATCCAATTTATTCAACAAGCATTCATAGGCAAATGAATGAGCATAAGACAAACATAATTCATTTAAGAAGAAATTTCTTAAACATATAAATCATTCATTCACAATTCATTCAAAAATAAAGATTATTCAAACATCCCAAATCATTCAAAAATTGCCAAAAGAGATGTATGTTAAGAAAATACAACTTCTCCTTCAGTAAAAAAAGAAACTCGCCTTCACTATACTATATCAGTACTCCCCTTTTCTTCTCTCCTTTTGTAATCAGCAAAAACTCACTGGTCATCCATGAAGCGTTTGAAGTCCTTTTTCGCCTTGGCCTTGTCTTTGCTAGCGGATGCTCGTTCTTTAGTGGCACTCGATTGCTCGTCTTTAGTTTCACCAGCGGCTAGGGCGGCCCAGCGAGCATCCAAAGCTAGGTCGGCTTCCCTTTTTAATCTGGCAGCTTTTTCTTCCTTTGATTCTTTGGGCTTGAATTGATTTGCCCAGGCCTCTTTGATCTATTTCAGAAAATCTTCAACTTTTTGGGATTGGGCTTGGACAGCCATGACAATGCCTTAGTCTTATTCTTTGCGAACGTGCCGAAAAATGGCATTATTTGCGTTGACAGTGGAGATGATGCCATCATCCATTGTACGGCACAATGACCGTCCAGCATCAGTTGCGCGTTTAATTTCTTTGCACAATGATTTGTTGAATTTTTCAAGACCTTTGACTTTTTCAATCAAAGAAGAGATAGTGTGATGAAGATCAAAGAAATCTTGGTCAGTTTTGGCTTGATTCAAGGTGACCTTAGATGACAAATCATTGATGGAGGAAAGAACTTCAGAAAGATCTACATGGATAGGAGCAGAAAAGGATGATGGAGCAGGGGGAACAGGGGTAGATGTGGAATGAGGAGGAGCATGTGAGAAGTCAACATGTGTGGGAAGAGGAGAGTGTGAAGAGCCAGGGATGTCAACAGGTGGAACAGGAGGAGAATCTAGGTCAATGGGGAAGGATGAAACATCTTGTGGTGCACGAGGAGGAGTCTTAGTAGGAGCAAGAGTGCCACGGCGAGTAGTAACCCAAACTCCGTCAACATTTGCAATTTGCATATATTTTAGAGTTGTGCTACCATATAAGTCATGTTTTGAGAAGGCAACATCTTTTTTCTCAGATAAGTCTATGCCAAAATGGCGAAAGACTCAAGTAAGATACATTCCGTGAGGGAGAGAGAAAGTTTTTTTGCTGTGAGAGTAAAGCATCTGAAAAATGAACAGAAATCCCAAGTCTAGATTTTGCTTCTCAAGAATGCACCACGTAAGGAAAATATGCATATAGGAAACATCTCCAAATTTTTCCAATTATGGGAGGAAGATGTGATTGACCATATGATGAAACAAACGTATCTCTAGCTTCAAGGAATTAGCCTCTAAAGGCTTGGTTGGGTCAACATTGTCATCCTAAAAAATGTTCTTAACGGCATCAGAAAAAGAAAAGCTTTCAACCTCAATAGGTTTCTGGCTGTGGTAGACACAAATGTCTCCA
>JAULJZ010045813.1:0-14284 GCA_032270985.1 Heliamphora pulchella
TAATAATTATTTACGGAATCCACGTCCCGAATGATCGGGATTGACGATACCCCGTTAAGGATGCTTATAAGTTTTGATCGGGCCAAACCCTACAGATAGATTTAATTATCCAACAGTCAAATAAGTTAACCGGGTAGGCTGAACCAGTTTTAGATGATTTTAATAACATTATTGATATATTATTTTTGTATTTCAAGACTTAAAAAAATATATCGGGGTTCTGCATGTACAAGTTCTCGGAGGATCGTAGCCGACACTATGTTCGAGGATCGCATAAGGGAATACGGTAGAAAATTTGACAGGAGTTTCAACTAGGAATCAAGTCGTAGTTGAAGATTAGATCTACAAGAGGTATTCTTCTAAATTAACTTTGGTTGCACGAGTCTTATTTTGATCGTTCTTCGTCAAAAATTTTATCTGGAGCCCGTTTTGGCGTTTGCCCGTCCAGTTAATTTTTTACCGAAAATTATTTTATAAAAATAATAATCTTGGCAGTATTGCCTTCAACACCAAGAAGCTAGAAGTCATTGGGAACTTGGCATTGGTGGTCTCACAAGCAAAAGGAGAATGGAAGGTCAAGGACTTAACATTGATTCTCTTTCATCAAGAGCTGAAAAAACAAATACCATGCTTTGAATCAGTGGTTTTCACTCATGTGCCGAGACTACAGAATAAATTTGCTGATACACTGGCTACTCTAGTAACAATGATTAATATACCACTCGGGGACTTGGCATTGGTGGTCTCACAAGCAAGAGGAGAATGGAAGGTCAAGAACTTAACATTGATTCTCTATCATTAAGAGCTGAAAAAACTGATACCATACTTTGAATCATTGGTTTTCACTCATGTGCCGAGACTATCGAACAAATTTGTCGATGCACTGGCTACTCTAGTATCAATGATTGATATACCACTCGAGGTCAGAATGAGGCCTTTAACGATTGAGCAGAAAAAAAAAAGCCGACATACGAGATGGCAGCCGCAATTGAGGAAAGCACTAACAAACTTCCATGGTATTTTGACATTCAAAACCTCGTAGAAAAAGAAAAATATCTGAAGTTTGCCAGAAAAAAGGACAAAAGAACAATACAATGATTATCTGCACAGTTTGTCATTTGCAGAGAAAGATTATATAAACAAAGGCATTCTAAAGATAACAAGCCGTGTGTCAACAGTGAAGAAGGGCATGAGCTAATTAAAGAGATACATGCAAGAGACTGCGGGCCTCATATGAGTGGAAACATGTTAGTCAAGAAGATCCTACGACAAGAATATTTTTAGATGACAATGGAGACAGACTGTATACTGTTCGTGCGAAGGTGCCATAAGTGTCAAATTCATGCAAATCTTATGCACGTTCCTCCATCTCAATTATATAGCCTGATGTCACCATGGCCATTCTCAGTATGGGGTATTGATGTGATTGGCAGGGTAACATCGAAGGCGTAAAATGGGCACGAGTTTATTTTGGAGGCCATTAATTATTTTACCAAGTGGGTGAAAGCTGCCTTCTACTCGGTACTAAAAGCCTCTCATATTGCCAAGTTAATCAAGAAGAACATCATTTACCGGTACGAGATTCCTCATGAGGTTATTTCGAATAATGGTTCGCACTTCCAAGGAGAGGTCTTGGATCTTTTAGAAGAATACCGGATAATAGCCCACAAGTCGTCACCATATCGGCCACAGACCAATAGAGCAGTCGAAGCAGCAAACAAGAATGTCAAAAAGATTCTACAAAGGATGATCTGTTCACATAAGAATTGGCCGGAACATCTACCATTTGCACTATGGAGATACAAGACGTCGATCAGAACTTCAACGAGAACTATGCCATACTCTTTAGTGTACGGGATAGAAGCTGTGCTTCCCATTTAGGTGAAAATTCCTTCACTACGAGTAGTAACCGAGGTCAGTATTTCGAAATTAAAATGGAAGAGGAATCGAATAGAAGAGTTGCTTTTGTTTGATGAAAGAAGGCTGTAGGCTCTATTTCATATACAAGGGTACCAAAGGAGGATAGCTCAAGCATTCAACAAGAAGGTCAAGACTCGGAATCTCAGGGAAGGAGATCTAGTTCTTAAGGAAATCAGAGCTCCCATCTTCAACCCAAAGGGCAAGTTCAAGCTAAACTGGTCCGGACCATTTCTGATTAAAACTATCATTACTTGTGGTGCAGTTATCATCATGGATTTGGATGGCAATGTGTTCTTCACTCCAGTCAACCTTGACCAGCTCAAAAAGTATTACCCTTGAGAGAAAAATTAAGATAAAATAAAAACTCGCTGAGTTGAAAATCGAAATGGCGGCTCAGGAAAAAGTTAGAGCAACCCGCAAGGCCGAAAACCCGAAAGGGTGACCTTGGCAAAAGTTAGGGCATCATAAAAGGAGAAAGTTAATACCCGAGAGTAAACAGACCCCGAACTACGTTAAGGCCTGATTCCACTTTCTTAAGATGCGTAAGCAGCTTTTTTTAAGAAGTCCGGCCACATTATTCATTTTTAACCATCTTTGAATCTGAGTAATACCAATACAAATTTATTTCTGAATTTTGATAATAAAGTCATTTAATTGCAAAAATCAAAAAAATTTAGATAATTTTGGACCTTCCTAAACATAATGTGGGATTTTCATTACTTTAGCTTCGAGTACAAAGTTTTGAAAACAAAGGTGGGCGCGTAAGTCCTAAACTCTAAAAAACAAAATAAAAAGAAAGTTATGAAATCTTTAAAATAAAGTTGGAAACCTCAAATCTTTTTCCTTTTTGCTTCATGTTTTCACTCTTCTTTGTCTCTCTTTTTCCTATCTTGCATCTGCCATGACCTGTACTCGTCAGAAAGCTCGGGGAACTGCAGCTTCTACATCTCCATCCGCGAATGAGACAGCCAAGCCTTCTGGTATAATGCTAGAAATGGGGCCTGTAATAAAGATGAAAATAAACGGCCTTGAACACCAAGGAAGATAATCTATTTTCGACTAAACTGCCGCATGATTCGATGAGGATGGCAGAAAGTGGACAGTCGTAAGCCGATCAGCAGAACGCCGGGGTAATCCATAGTGTTCAAGGTCATGGAAGGAATCCACCACCAGGAAGATTGCCAAGTGATGTCTGAGCTTGTCAAAGATGAGAGATACTATTTCCAAGCTGCCTCGGTGTTGCATATCTGATAATAAGAGATGTAGAGGAGAGCTGCAGCACTATACCTATCTGTAGGAGGTTTCTACATAAGGTTCATCTTCTCCATCAGCTAGATCTGCAAAAGTATAAGTAAGTAGTGATTAGTACAAGGGTCAGAGGTAGTATGTTTTCAGCTGACAGTATAAAGGAGAAATGGGAAGGAAAATTTACCTAAAGAAGGGACTACAAGCAAAGGTAGTAGTCTCGCCATAGTGAACAGCATCTAAGCCAATTAGAGTCTCAGCCAGAACCAGTGAAACGAAGTCTTTCCCCAACCACATTTAGCCCGCAATGTCGACCAGTGTGCAACTAACTCGTCCATCAGAAGGAATGAGAAGGAACTGAGCTAAGAGGCAGAATCACATAGCATAACGCCGCCGCAACTGAAAGTCAAGGTCGTAAAGATCAATAGTAGGACGAAATGTCTCAATAATCCAAGGAATGTTAAGACAGTCGTTAGATGTCAAGAGAGAAGCTTTCATCCTGGACAGGCCATAGAGTTGTATTATCTGTTGCCAAGTCAAAAGGAAGAAAGTAGGAACAACAACGGAACTCCGCAGGGTTAGGTCCAGAATAGTAGCAAACTCCTCTATAGTGGGACATAACTCCTCCAAACCAAAATGGAAAACATGGGTTTATGGGTCCTATAACTGAGCAAGAGCTTTCAATAATGGCCCGTCAATCCTAACTGCCATGAGGGAAAATAGGGAGTTAAGGCCAAACGAGGCAAAGTTTAGGCATTTGATGTGGGAGAACTCCTTAATCCATGCAGAAAGTGGACCATGGAAAGAAGCCATCTGGATGAGAGTGACAGGAAATGAGGCCTCCAAAGCTGTATTTATAAGGTATAAAAAGGCTGGATGTTGAAAGTTCAAAAAATTGTACACTAAATGTGGCGACTACCACCTGGGAGTATGGTGCTGCCAACTTGAAAGTACACAGTACAATGATGTCACCTTGTTGACCAAGCAACCGCCACGTGTCTCTTGGATGATGTGGTGACCACTAATATGGATTATGGCGACCGCCATGTTATAAAGTGGCAGGAATGTTATATTGGCAGTTTATGTAAGTAGTGTAATATTTTGAGACTTGTATCATATATCTAGAGCAATTTGAGCAGTAAATAAAGATAAACCATGTAAATAGATATATATTTAGCAGTAAATGGCACGAAGGCCCAAATGCATCGAAATGTAACAAGAATATATAAAAGTATGAAACTGGAGCACGCAGGCCTATAAAAATCGAATGTATTAGAAACAACGTGCAAAAATGTATATGAAACTGGGGCATGCAGGCCCATAAAAAGCAAATGTATCTGAATGTATCTATAGGGGTGAGAGAATCTCTCCCATCGCTCATCGTCTCTGGTGAACCCGACAGGAAGAAGAACCAACCTCATCAGAGCAGGCGTCCTCGAACAGCTCATCTAGGTCATCATTGTCATCACTGCCGGAGGAAGAGGACACTACCCAGGAGCGGCTCCTGGCAGAAGGGATGGAGCGAGCTCTGGAGGAGGAAGCACGGGATCCACGACCACGAGCTGGAGCTGGGACCAGAGTTGGAGGCGGGACGGGAGCCTGCGGCTGTGCTATGATAGCGGGTGGTACGGGAGGCTGTAAAAAAGAAAGTAAGAATTAGAACAGAATATAGAGAAGTACAGATAAGCTAAAAAGAAGCTACAAGATACTCACTATGGCCACCAGTGTAAAAGTGATGCCAGCTGCTCGAATGGTGGCATCCATTTGGCGAACCAGCGCCCTCAAACTGGTAACCATCAATATCGTGCGATCTAGCTATGGCGGTCATGACGGTGGAACTTGAACCGGAAGAGGGAAAGAAAGGTGAAAAAATAAAAGACAAACCTAGTCGATCTCAGCCCAGAACTATCATGACGGTGGAACTTGAACCGAAAGAGGAAAAGGAAAATCATATGCCACGATCTGGATATCCCATGGGATATCAGGTCCCATCCCCCCTCCAACACCAGCTCTAGTAGCTCCGAAGGGTCTCTTAGCAAGCCTCTTCGCAACAACAGCAGCACCAACAGTATCAACTTCAGCACCAGCATCAGCAGCCTCTGGTGCCCGCCTCCTCCTCCTGTCACCAGGGATAGCTAAACCTGGGCCAAGTGATCCTAATAAGTGTGCCCGAGCCCAGGCTGTGTAATCTCCCTCTGGCACCAGCAACTCCAAAGGGTGAATCCCTACCATCTCCAAAAGCATGTTGGCACAGCTCAAGAGGTCGGTCCGATGCATGCGGGCTGGAGTGACCACTAAAATCCTAAAGTGGTCGAGGCCAAGTGATTAGCGAACCACCCTCTCTCCGAGGTAGTACTCTTGACCAAAGGGACCATCCAGCAGGACCCGCATTAAGGTAATCTCCTGGCTACGCATTAGGTCTGCACCAGTTCGATCCTCTACTCCTCACCAAACATCCCAGTGGACCTACAAGAATTCAAAGTATAGAACAGTAGTCAATATAGTGAGTAACAAATGGTATAGATTAACACAGTGAGCAGTGAACACAATACGATAACCGGTGTGCAGAATACAGTAAATAGTGAGATTTACGGAATAGAGAACAGTGATCAGTGTAGTGTAGTGAATAGTAATCGATTTAGTGTTCTGTAATTAGTGAAGTGAAGTGTACAGTGCAGTGTACAATAATCAGTTCAGTGTTCAGTAATCAGTGTAGTGAATAGAATACAGAACAGTAAACAATGAATAATGTTACCTAGTCGGGGGTCAACCGGTCCAGAGAAGCCCGAAACCTGTTGATGTTCTTTCCCCCAGCCTTGTTCCCCTCAGGCCTTGGGACCACCGAGCTTCGCAAAAAATAACTAGAGGGTCTGTTGAAGAGTTCGCTAGGATATGAAGCCCGAGAAACTTATAAGTCCAAAATTGTAAAGGAAAAGATGTCAGCAAGCAGATAATGGATAATAGGTAGCAAAAATAAATGAGAAATGTGCAAAAACTAAAGCATACCTCCTAGACCCTCCAGTATCCCCCGATGTTAACCTCTTGGGAGAACCGGGTCAAGGCCCTCATGAAGCCGTAGAGTGTGGCGAGAGCAGCTCCTCCCCAGTCATAAATGGCTACCCGGTCGAGGCGAGCGAGGGCACCCAAGTAGTGAAGATGAATGGTGTTATTCTTGTTCGAGAACAAGGAGGTACCGAACATATACAACAGAAAAATGTGGGCAACACATTCATAGTGACAGGGCTCTAAGCAATGGAAATGGCGAAAGCGATTGAAAAACTAGGTGTATCTAACCCAGTCTCCGTCCATCTGGATAGGAACAGCGCCGAGTAGGTGCATCAGTGCGTCAGTAGATCGGACGACGGTAGGATCGAACGGGATGGGGGCACCGCTGACTCTGATGATGGTACTAAGCACAAAATCTAGAAGCGTGAGAGTAACCTCGAATGTAATAAAGTGAAAGGTGTTGGTGGTATCCCACCACCGCTCAGCCAGGGCTGTGAGCCAGACACGGTCATTGCTCGTCCTACCCAATAAGGGTATGAACCGAGTAAAGCCGAAAGTGTAAATGAAAGCCCAGCTGAGAACAGGGAGAACATCGTACCACTCTAACACCTCACCTGAGGCAGAGCCACCAAAGCCCAGGACGTAGTGGTCATCATGAAAAGGAAAAGATAAGTAGAAAATATATAAGAGCAGTGAATGGAATGCAAAAAGTAATGGAAATCAATACAACTCCTAGGTTCGTGTGTATATGACGACCCTTCGATTCTCTCAAGCCCTAAAAGACTAGGCACTCTAAGTCCTAGTGCGCCAGGTAAATCTTTCAAGTCCTAGAAGACTAGGCACCCTAAGCCCTGGTGCACCAAAAAATCCTGCACGTCCTAGTAAAAGACTAGGAATCCTAAGTCCTGGTGCGCCAGAAAAACCTTGCACGTCCTAGTGGAAGACTAGGAACCCTAAGCCCTAGAAAACTAGGCACCCTAGGCCCTGGTGCGACATGCAAATCTTTTAAGCCCTAGAAGGCTAAGCACCTTAAGCTCTGGTGCGCCAAGCAAATCCTACACGTCCTAGTAGAAGACTAGGAACCCTAAACCCTGGTGCACCAGGAAAACCTTACACGTCCTAGTAGAAGACTAGGAACCTCAAGCCTCAGAAGACTAGGCACCCTAAGCCCTGGTGCGCCAGGCAAATCTTTCAAACCCTAGAACACTAGGAACCCTAAATCCAGATGCACCAGGCAAATCCTACACGTCCTAGTAGAAGACTAGGAACCCTAAGCCCTAGTGCGCCAGGCAAACCTTGTACGTCCTAGTAGAAGAATAAGAACCCCAATCCCTAGAAGACTAGGCACCCTAAGCCCTGGTGCGCCAGGAAAATCTTTCAAGCCCTAGAAGACTAGGCACCCTAAACCCTGGTGCATCAGGAAAATCTTGCACATCCTAGTTGAAGACTAGGAAACCCAAGCCCTAAAAGACTAGGCACCCTAAGCCCTGGTGCGCAAGAAAAATCTTTCAAGCCCTAGAAGACTAGGCACCCTAAGCCCTGGAACGCCAGACAAATCCTGCACGTCCTAGTAGAAAACTAGGAACCTTAAACTCTAGTGCGCTAGGCAAACTTTGCACGTCCTAATAGAAGGCTAGGAACCCCAAGCCCTATAAGACTAGGCACCCTATGCCCTGGTGAGCTAAGAAAATCTTTCAGTCATAGAAGACCAGGCACCCTAAGCTCTGGTGCACCCGGTAAATGCTGCACGTCCTAGTAGAAGACTAGGAACCCTAAGCACTGGTGCACCAGGCAAACCTTGCACGTCCTAATAGAAGACTAGAAACCCCAAGCCCTAGAAGGCTAGGCACCCTAAGTTCTGGTGCGATAGGTAAATCCTGTACGTCCTAGTAGAATACTAGGTATCCTAGTCCCTAGCACACCAAGCAAATCCTGCACGTCCTAGTAGAAGACTAGGAACTCTAAGTCCTAGTACACAAGAAAAATCCCGCACGTCCTAATAGAAGACTAAGAACCCTAAGCCCTTGTGCGCCAGGCATATCCTTTCAACCCTAAGTTTGTGTGTGAGTGACGATCTTTTGATTTTTGCACGCCTTAGTAGAAGACTAGGGACCCTAAGCCTTGGTGCGCCAAGCAAACCTCTATCCTAAATCATTTTATGTTAAAAAATGAGAAAAATCAAACCCCTTAGGTTCTTTGTTACCCCTTAGATTTTAAGAAAATAAAAAATATATATATAAATCATTCCCTTAGATTTTTTTTCAAAAATTAAAAATAAAAATTGTGTTTTTTCCCTTCCCCTAGATTTTCATAATTGCCTCTAAGTTTTCTATAATTTTTGCAAAGTTGTCCCTAGATTTTAGGATTTTTGCAAAATTGCCCCTAGATTTTTAAGATTTTTGAAACAAAAATTGTCCTTAATTTTTAGGATTGCTAAAAAAAATTCTAATTTTTTAGGATTTTTGAAAAAATTATCCCTAATTTTTAAGATTTCTGAAAAAATGTTCCCTAATATTTAGGATTTCTAAATTTTTTTTAGGATTTTTGAAGAAAAATTTCCTAATTTTTATAAATTGTTGCAAAATTTCCAAAATTTCCCTAGATTTTTATAAATTTTTTGCAAAATGTCCTATAGATTTTGAAAGATTTTGAAAATTTTCCTAGAGTTTTTTAGAATTTTTGAAAATTTCTCCTAAATTTTCTAAAAATTTTCCTTGAAAAATAAATTTCCTCCCCTTAAATTCTATGTTTTGCCCCAAAATAAAAATTAAAAAATCATACCCTTTATTTTTATGATTTTTACTAAAATAACCACCCCTTTATTGTTTGTATCTATATCTTAATCCTAGTGTCCCTACTGTTTTAATCTCTTTTGCACATGTACCTAAGCTAAGTTTTTCTGTCCAATATTTAAAATTTGTTGTGATTACATGTTTTACATGTCCAAATCTTAAAACATGACATACAGTTATCACAGATATCAAATATTACATCATCATCATATCACATCATCACATATCACAAGGAAGATCCTAGGCATGCATTTATGTTTGAAATATATCATATAACATGCTTTCATATTGAATAGAATGATAGCGAACCTACCGATGGAAACTAGCGAGAGATGTGCTGGTCAGGCTCCTAAAGAAGAGCGTCAGCAACGACGACATCAACGGGTGGCTCGTAACGCCTCATCCCACCTGGACCCAGGCGGTGGGGTGCCGGGGCATATGTGTGTGGGTCAAAAGGAGCTGGATGGCCCTCTCAAGCATGTGGATTAAGAAAATTAGCCCTCTCAGCCTCAATAGCAGCCTCTGCAGCCGCTTGTGCCTTAGCAGCTGCTCGTGCCTCCTCACCAACACAGTGAGAGGCACACTCCGCCTCAAAAGCAAGTGCGTCCATCGCAGCAGAGGGCTGTGTGGTGGTAACCCCACTGGCGGGGAGGCTGGTGATCATGCCTCTAAGAGTCCCCATGATGGACTTCTCACTTGCTAAAGGACCCCGGATAGCTCCGGCAATATCCTCAAGGTGCCTGTATCCCGCCATAGGAAGAAAGAGTTCGAGGAGAGCAAGAAGAAGCTGAGAGAGTTCGAGGAGAGCAAGAAGAAGATGAGAGAGTTCGAGAGTGCAAGGAAGCAGGAGAGAGAGAGAGTGTGGGATCAAAGAATAAACCTAACCCGCACGGCCTGGGG
This sequence comes from Heliamphora pulchella, assembly GCA_032270985.1. Lineage (NCBI taxonomy): Eukaryota > Viridiplantae > Streptophyta > Magnoliopsida > Ericales > Sarraceniaceae > Heliamphora > Heliamphora pulchella. The sequence goes on from JAULJZ010045813.1 coordinate 9,864, forward strand.
GGCCATATGCGCGTCCAGAGGTGGCGGTTGCCATCTTCAATATTAGCGACCGTTGGGTTGTCCAAGCATTTCATGGCGACTGCCAAGTTGGAGGGGTTTTCATCACGACTACTATCATGTCAGAAGGGAAAATAAACGGCAACCGCCAACATGTCAATGGTCATGTCATTGTCGTCAAAGCTTGAACCCAGGGATTACCAACTCTGAAGTTGGCGGTTCATGTCAGTTTGCCATCATTGAGTTTTGGGGTTTTTTTGGGGGGGGGGGGGGGCTTTTGGGGTTTATTTTTATTATGTGTTTTGTTTGGTTATAAAGAATTTAAAATATTGTGTGTTTTTTTAAATCTTCTGTGTTTTTCAAAAAGATTTTAAATCTTCGGGTATTTTTCAAAAATAATCTTGATTGTTTTTCAAAAAATGATTTTAAATCTTAGGGTACTTTTCAAAAATAATTTTTAAATCTTTTGTGTGTGTATGTTTTTCAAAAATAATTTTTAAATCTTTTATGTGTTTTTCTATAAAGATAATTTTTTGCCTTATTGTGTTTTTCGTGATAATTTAATTTTAAAATCTTGACTCGACCTTTTAATTATTTTTATTCCGTTCTCGTCCCGAATTTATAGGTCTTGACTCGACCTATTAATTTGTGGTGCTTTCTTTCCGATAAAGATAGTTTCAAGGCTTGACTCGACTTTTTAATTATTTTTATCCTGTTCTCGTCCCAAATTTTTAGGTCTTGACTTGATTTATTAATTTTTTGTGTTTTCTCCCGATAAATTTAATTTTAATGTCTTGACTTGACTTTTTAATTATTTTTATCCCGTTCTCATTCTGAATTTTTAGGTCTTAACTCGACCTATTAATTTATGGTATTTTCTCCCGATAAATTTAATTTTAAAGTCTTGACTCGACTTTTTAATTATTTTTATCCTATTTTCATCCCAAATTTTTAGGTCTTTACTCGACCTATTAATTTGTATTATTTTCTCACGATAAATTTAATTTTAAAATCTTGACTCGACTTTTTAATTATTTTTATCCTGAATTTTTTTGTCTTGATTCAACCTATTAATTTGTGGTGCTTTCTTGACTCGATCTTTAGGGTAGTGTTTGATCATACTAGTGTCTGCATCATGATAGTATCTACATCATGTTTTACATTTGTGCATTTGTCTCATGAATTACGTTTTGGTCTAATCCCTAGTAAAGGGGTACGTAGGCAACTCGATAGAAACTCGAGTACGATCAAACATCATATGCATGCTTGTATGTATGGCCTAAGATTTACAGCTCGATCAAATAAATGTTGTCTCTGGATCTTTGATATAATTTGCATCACGCGTTTTTATGCAAGTTATATCAAAGAGGGACAACGGTCGACACTCCAATTTAACCCCGCCTAATCTTAAGAGAATCCGATGATAAAAATAATTGGAATGGTGCTTCAGTACGATCCTTGAGAAATGATCCAAGCTCGGTATTTAAACCCAATGATCAAAATCTTCAAACCAGCGAAATCATCATGAACCGCCATGATGGAACCTTGGGGTCGCCATGTTCATTGTGGCGACCTACACAAGAAACTCTTAGAAACCCTAGCCCAAATCGGCAACCGCCACTTTGGACCATGGGGTCGCCAACTTCATTACGGCGACCACCAATAGAATCTCTTGGAAACTACACTTGTTGTGGCGACCACCATATCCATGCTAGCGACTTCCAAGTCCAAATGGCCTGACGTGTCCCCAAAACGTGTCAGCATTTCATTGGTTGAAGAAATCTATAAATACCATACCTCATGGTACGTTTCCTGGACAGAATTTTAGAGAGAGAGACTCTGTCGAAGCATCGAGCAAGTACGAGCCCTGATGCCGAAACTCTACCAAAGTACCAAGAGCTGGATCTCTAACACCGATACTGAAACCCTAACTTGGATTGGATCATCACTTGAGGATTGGATTGCTGATTACCATTTCCCGACTCCAAGATTCATTAGCAATCCAGGTATTCTGTTTGGAACCCCGGTCTTTCTATCCCCATTTTCTCTCTCTTGGAGTGATCGAGTTTACTTCCATTTTGAATTCTCATGTTTCATTTATAGTCGGTGTAGTTCGCTATTGTCAAAATAGTTTGTTATTATAGTTTCTTAATGTAGTCAGGTAATTTCTTATAAATTTCTTAGTTATTATTTTATTTTTATTTCACACTTAGCATATTGACACTTGTCGTTAAATCAATAACATAGTACTAATATATTTGATAATTACGACTTACAATGTCAATATTATTATAACTAATGCACTTACTTTCATATGATTGTAATTATCAATATTACATTCGTATTTTAAATTTATTAGTTAAATAGCTATATCGTTACTAAGTAATAGTCGTCCTTTTCATTCGTTATTATTTTATTAGATTAATTTTTATTGCATTTTTCTTTATTTGTCTTTTTCTTTTATCTTATTTAACAAAAAACCTATGAAATTTTTTAAATTTTAATTTAACTTTCTTTTAATAATATTTCATTTATTCTTCTTTACTTTTATTCTCTTTAACACAAAACTCAAAAATATTTTAATCATTAGCTTGATCTCCTTTCATTTCTTTTATTCTTAATTAGAGTTAAGTATTTTTAAAGCACGTTTTGATTAAGTTCGTGTTAGTGTATTTTTTGGTTGTGTTGGTTGTATACATATTTAGTATCTTTTTTAAAGTACACATTGTTTACTTTCTTTTCATGGCTTAGATTATTTTGTCTATCCATTTTAGCATTATTTTGATTTTAGTTACTTTTAGCATGTTTTCTATTCTTTTTGGTATTATCGTATGTGGGTTTGCTTCATGTATTCTTTTAGTTAAAAATTGCATACCGTAGGACTTAAATTTTTTTTTTCTTATTCACTTTGTTTTGGCATTTTATATGCATATGTTATGTATTTTTTGTATTTAATTCTAAATGTTCTCTCCTCATCTTTATTTTCTGTATTTGCATACATTTGAGAAATTTAAATTAAGAACCAACGATGATTAGTAGAGGCCAACCTTATGGTTGGGCGAACGGAGTGCCTAACACCTTTTTCGATTTGTACCTTAGCTCCCAAATATTTTTCTCTGGTTAACGTTTTAAAGATCAGCAGCCATTTTTATTTTTCTTGGTTTTTCTCAAAAATCAAGTAGCGACTCCATTTTTTAACAAAAAGAGATTTTCAAAATTTGACTTTTAAGGTGTTACAATATTTTTTAAACATTTTATGAATTTCCTTATTTTTGAACTCCATAAATCCCAAAATTTCGGCGCCACAATTGGACACAATCCCTAAGAAAGTACGTCTTACTAAGCGAGTGAGCTCCATTCTTACGCACAACACTCCCCCTAAGCTTAAAGACCCTAGTGCTCCTATTATCTCGTGCGTTATTGGAAATCATTCAATCGATAGAGCACTCCTTGATTTGGGGGCTAGTGTTAATATACTCCCTTACTCAGTATATAAAGAACTTGATTTTAGAGATTTGAAGTCCATGCCAATCACCCTTCAGCTAGCTGATAGATCTGTCAAAGTCCCACGTGGCATAATAGTGGACGTCCTTGTCCAGGTCAATAGGTTCTTATTCCCTGTCGACTTTTTCATCCTTGATGTGGAGCTAGTACATAACCCGAAAAAATAAATTTCCCTCATCTTGGGTCGACCCTTTTTGGCTACGACCAATGCCTATATTAATTGTAGGACTAAAGTAATAGATGTATCCTTTATAACGTGCACATGAAGTTAAATATTTTTAACACCTACTACCAACCCTCGAACGAAGTAGATTGCTCTCCAGTAGGCATGATTGAGACTGAGACTACTGAAACACCTCTCTATAACCCACCTCGAGAACCTGTAAGAGCCATTGAGTTGTGTAAGTTAACGCCTCACAAAGGCGTTCCTCCTTAGAATACTAGATTTGAGCCACTACACCTTTTTTTCTTGTGCATCACCTCTTCTTACTTACGGTCCACCATTGAACACTACGTGGCAGCCACCATCGACTACTCTTTAGTCCACACTTATAATACCAACTGCTTCCCTTCCAGCTATAAGAAAAGGTTAAACTTCTAACCTGTCATCATGTATGGCTAAAGGCGTTAAACTTGGCCCTTTTGGGAAAAAATTCAAGTTTTCATTGCTTTCTTTAAGTGTTAAAAAAAACTCCCAAAAAACTATTAAAAAAATTAAAAGTTGTTTCTTTTCATTTTCTTGTATATGTTAGTCCTTCTGTGCTTAAATGCTTTGATATCTTTCTGTTTGGATGCTTGGCACCAACATTTTTCAGGATAAGCATTTTTCTCAAACTTTTCAGGTCTGAAGAAATTGAGAAGAGAAAATAACTCTATATTCTCTGTCTATTGAAACTGTACAAGATATGGCCTATTTATAG
>JAULJZ010045865.1:0-14283 GCA_032270985.1 Heliamphora pulchella
CTGTTACTTGTGTTCTAGTTTTTGAGACCTGGGAAGTAGATGAAGGGGCGGCAAAAGAAGGGGATGAGAGGAAAGGTTGGGGGAGAGAGGTATATAGTGAACAAAGAAAGTGGGAAGGAGAGAGAGGATGAAGCGACGGAGGTGATTAGGGATGGGAGTGGGTGGCGGTTGCAGGGTTTGAGAGGTTAAGGGCAAAAATATTTTGGGTATTAAGGTGAGGGTATAAAGTAAAATTTAAAATTTAAAATTTAAAATTTTGAAGGTGAGGGTATTTAATAGGTGTATAAATATAGCAATTTGTGTGGTGTATTTAGAATTACCCCTCTTAAAATAACAAAAGACAAATTAAAGTAATAAGGAACATTTTGGATTTGGAGTTGGTTCTCAGCATTGTACTGTATGTTTTCAATCTCTATAACAAATTAGGTCATGTATAACAAATCAATGTCGTTTTCAAATATATGTATTTTCTCGATAATACAATTAGAGATGAAAACACGTTCTTATCATTTTTATCATTATAGGGTCATTATAAAAACTTATTTTCTCACTAAAAGTTTGATATTTTGTGACGAGAAATTTGAATTTCTTTTGCTAAATTTTTGGCAGTTACGATGGCCAATGCTTTGAAAACTAGACCACTGAGTAAATCGGAAAAGAGCGCGGGTGGACGGGCCACGAGTTTATGAACCGAAATCGAACTGTGACATTATAATTACGTTATTAATAATATTAAAATTATAAATATTAAATAAAAATAACATTTAACTCACAACAAATAAAAAAAATAAAAACCTCTCATGATCTAAGTATGATATTAATTAAACAATTAAAATATCAAACAAAAGTAATCAGAATTTTGAGCATCCTTAATTTTCAAGTGAAAATAAAATAAGCATAAATAACAAATAAGCACACGACTGAGAAGACAAAATAAAATTAATGTTAAATTTTACGTAAGGACAAAGAAGAAGAACAAATCAAGAAAGAGTAGCAAATTAAACAAAGAGCAGGAAGAATAAAAAGTTCATGGGGCCCTTGGGGGAAATTGACAAATTAGGTATTCACTAATTATTCCCTCAATAAGCCAATTAGAAGTTTAAGTTGAAAAAATTCGAATTTTTCAAAATTCGGCAGTTCAAGTAAACTGGGACCGGTTCGACCAGATTACCGGAATGGCAGAGGTGGTTAGGAGTGGCAGCGTCCGTCGGAGTAATGGTGGTGGGAGGGTTTGAGAGATTAAGGCCGAGAATATTTTGGGTATTACTTTGAGTGTAAAAAGAAAAAAAATAAAAAATTTAAATTTTAAAAGTGGGTGTATTTAGTAAGTGTACATACTAAGCAATTTATGTGGTGTATTTAGAATCATCCCTTTTAAAATCTTACAATCACCCTCTTAAAATCACATAAGATAAAAGTATGAACACTTCGGATTCAGAGTTGGTTGTCAGTATCGTACTATATATGCCTTTTTAGTATTGTGGTTAGTCTTAAATACATTTTTATTATTTTAGTTGTTTATTTAATAGTGCAAATTTGTATAAAAGGTTAAGTTAACTGAATATCTGTATTTAAGTGACTTGGCTATATTTATCTAGTTGTTATATCTCAAACTTATACTTTTTGTTTGATCGACAAATTAAGAAGAAATGTACATAAAGAAGAAGAAGAAGGCAAAGCATGGGAGGCATCTCTACAAAAGATGGGAGATGCAACACCCAGGCTAAAAGGCAAACACAAAAAGAAGTGAAATTGGCAAGATAACAGCTACACAAAAAGAAAATGAAGCCAGAAACGCACACAAGGAAAACACAGACCAAGTTAGTCACGAAGCTAGCTCAAGCATACACACAAACCAGTCGCAAAACTAGCTCAAAGATTAACTTAAACCATGCAAAACAAAGACCACAGCCTCCTTGGATCAGTAATTGTTAGATGCTGCAACTATGTTGCTCAGGATTCAAGCTTGCTAACCCATCAATACCGTATAGTAATCTTCATAGAAAACACACAACAATGCGGAGTTGATGTTGAGTGGTGAAGAAAAACCACGGTTCTGGGTTGACCGCCTGAGCGGCCATGAGTCTACTCAAGCGAGCAAGCACAATGGTTGTCTTGAGCTAGGGACAGCTCGAGGGATCAGTAGTCAGCTCGAGTGAGATTGTATGCCAAGAAGTCTCGGGTTAGTGACTGTTCGAGCGATAAGAGGTCCCCTTGAACGAACATATCGCGGAACAGTTTTTAGTGCGACAACTAGAGTTATGTTTTAACCCTAAGAGACTTTGCCTTGTGTGTGCATTGTTATGTTTTAGCCTAGAGAGACTGAGAGAAGGTCAAGAACATCGTCCCTCTTTGTAATTCTCCAATCAATACAGTGAAGTGTGATTCCGTAGACGTAGACACAGCTTGTTGAACCACGTAAACCTTGTGTTTGTGCTTGGATTGTCTATTTCTCTCTTCTTTATTTATTATTCCGTGTTTGTTTGTTCATGATTGATCTTAGGCGAGATTAGTGATCACGTTCTAATCCTCAACAGTTGAAAAGTAAATTAAATACACCATCTCAAAAGACCTTCTCTCATAAAGATTTTGCTTAGAATAGTTAGCCAACCATGCATTTATACTTTAATTAGGAGGGATGGACACCATATGCAATTGATGAAAAACTTGGCAACCCCAATTTTTTTGGTAAGCTTTATAAAAAGACTTAACTCAGAAGCTTCCACTTCCCTCATCCGATCACAGGCTACCCACAGAGGCATCTTTTTGGACCGATAAGAGGAGCAATCTAGGGAATGCCTAATTTGGAGGATTCTGTCCAACCCATTTATGAGACCAAAATTTTATCTTATCCCATGAGATAATGGACAAAGCAAGATTCTCGTTTAGCACTTCCTTATCCTTCATTGCTACCTACCTGATAGGATGCCTTTTCATAGGTGTACCTCTTCATACTTTGAACATGAGCACTTTCACTAAGATAGCGAAAGCATGGGGAAAGGTTATAATTGTCGATGCCATAACAAGCTTGAGAAAGGATCTCGAGGTATGATGAATCTTGGTCAGCACTGAAAGAACTAACCCTATTCTTCAATCCAGTTCCCTTAAAATGGGTAGACTCATCTACAAAAGACGGTGCTCTAAAGGTGAATACCAAAGTATGCATGTTTGGGGAGCTTCTACACCCAATCTACGTAACCCTGCCACTAAAAACGATGAAGATTCCAATACATCTGCAGGTAAATTTGAAAAACATCAACAAAATTTAACATCAAGCAAGGGAGATACAGTACAATGGGAAGAAGGGTCCGATGACATGGGATTCATCAGTGAAGTGGCCGAGACACGTAGCAATAACGAAGCATTCAAGACCATTGATGGTGCGATTGAAACTCCAAAGATAGGGAATAAAGCAGTCTTATGGAGTAAAGCCCAATCCTTCCCACGATGGAAAGCTTTTTAATCCCCTGCGAGGACAAGGCAGCCCCCAACAATAGTCTAAATAGCCTAGTTGTGCACCATTAGAGGAAGCACAGCAACCAAGGAAAAAAATACTAGTCCTTAAAGTACTTACCTCTGAGGGTTTAAATTTTAGATGCAAATCAATACCAAGGAATGGAAAGACAAAGAAGCAGTTGGCTGACTTAGGTTATCTCACTTTCAACAAATTTGATGCTAAGAAGAAGCCCAAAAGCAAAAAAGGTATAAACTAACCTTTAATAAGCATTGATCTAGCGTCCCTATTTACACAGGATATTCAGAACAAATATCTACTGATACGGAATGAAACTGAAATGGTGCCAGAGATAGGAAAATTGTTGGGCTTGAACTTTTGAGGATGATTAAGAGGAAGCTATTCAAATGATTTATGGGCATGGGGGCAATGAATGAGAACCTAATGTAATAATATTGCATAAGTTCATGAGGTTCTAATGAAGTTAGTTTCATAGAATGTCATAGATTTGGAATGAAGATAAGAATGGCAACAACCTTGGTAGGAAGGTGTTAGATTAAGGATGGTGTCAATCTATAATCTCAATGAACAAGGAATCAATCTCTGTCAAATCAATCTCTAATAGTTCATGGTGCCTAGGGGGAGATTTTAACAAAAAATGAGAATTGAAAAGGCCAGTTACAACAGAATGACCAAAAGTATGAGAAAATTCAGAAATTCAATCTCTGAGCTTGAACTAATTAATAGTTCTTATATGATGGGTTGAAAGTTCATGAAACTTAGTCGTAATCAATTAGCTCTTAGTGAAAGAAAGCAAATCTAAGTTGGGATTCTAGTTGTTATATAGTGTTAGATCAGTGGTCCCCTCTCCTCCCTCTCTCTCTCTCTAGATCTCTCTCTCCATCCTTTGTGTTTGTTTGCAGCTCCAACAGGTACTTTGCTCGTCGAATTGTAAGTTTCATTCTCTTTCTTTTTTGTGTTGCCTTGTTGTTTGCTTAGGCATGACTAAGGCTTCTTTGTATGTCATTATCATGCCATTTTAGCCCTTAGTTTAATAAATCTTATTTTTCTTTTTCAATAAAAAAAATTGTAGGTGTTTGACCGATTTATAAAGAAGAGTTAAATCACACGTGATGAGACGTGTTGAGAATATGAATAATAAAATTATCTCTCTGTGAAACAATTTAAATTTTTAGATGAATTAGTAGTTAACAATATAATAATACTTCACATATAACTCGTGACAAAATTCTTTGTGACCTGCAATAGTTCTTTGCATAATATTTTACATACAAAATTTATTATAACTTGCAATCATCTAATTTTAAAGTCTATAATTCTTCAAATTAACGATAAACATTAGTATGGGTCAAAATGTACAGTTACGAAGGCGGCTGTGAATTATCAAAAATTATTTAATGCTAATTGCTAATTAAAATCTCTTATCATCTAACATTAAGGCATGGATCGTTTTAACATAAAATATTTACTTGTTTCTTATTATTCAGATTTATAAAAGCAATGTAAAATATTTTCTTTGTACAATATTTTATATGATGAGACCAAAATTAATTTACCTAAAAAAAGAGGTAAGTTATTTTTGGTGTTAGTGGGAGAAGTGGTTGTATGGCGGTGGCGGTGGCTGTGGTGGAGGAGGAGGATGAGGTGGTGGCGGCAATGGCGGTGGTGACAATAGTGGTGAGGGTGGCGGTGGTTGTGACGGTGACAATCGAGTGTATTAAAATAGTAACGTATTTTAATTCAAAAAACTACTATTTTTTAATTTTTTATATAAAAAAAGTAAATACCAACCAAACACCGAAAAATAAAAATAAAAAGATTGTACTTTTCTACAAAATTATTTTGTATGAAAAAATATTTTTTATTATAAAATATTTTTACAAACCTAAAACAAACGTGCACTTATACATATTCCAAATAGATTGTCACATGTAACCCACCAATCACATGCACACCAAAGTCGACGTATACAGCAAACAGTTGGAAAGGTACCAACTAAACGTAGAAGGCAAGTTAAATTCTTGTGAACCATTTTGTACTTGCCAAAAAAAATAAAGAAACAAAAAAAGAAAAATAAAAATAAGCTTGAACCAATTGAATCTTTACTGCCAAAACCACCATTTAATTGTATGGTGTAATATCATTTTCCACATAATTAAGATTCATTCAACTCTGAAGCTGCAAAGGCAGCAAGACCAAGTGACAAAAAACTAAAAACCAAATACAAATCAATTTCTTATTCTTTTTTTTTTCTTCTTTTCAAATCTTACGACGTTCCATCAGCTAATAATAAATGAAAATTATGTATTGAACATATATTCTAATGAGCCAAATCATAAGAATGACAAGGGGATTATGACATTTCACGAAAGATTATGACATAAATTCATATTTTGAACGACGTTAACTCGCGGGTAAGTCCAAATAAATGTCAATTCAAGGCATGCTGCATGTCGAACACTCCAACATGAGACTTATCAAACTGTTAGGCTCGTTTAATTCTTGGATTTGTAAAGAAATTTTGTGGAGGGGAAGAGAAATAGACAGAGGAAAGATTGGAAAATTTGGGATCGATTAACGTTTTTTAAATAATAAACTAGAAGGGCGTTGTGAGAAAACTAGAAGAAAATGGCAATGGAAATCGTCATCAAAATTATACCAAGCAATTATTTTAATATTCTTTTTTGAACAGTAAAAAAGAATATGTACTATATCAAAAGATGCACAAAAGCGTGAATAGCATCTAATAAGAGACAAAGCTCTAACAAAGATGCATCAAACAAGCTTTCCCTATTTCTTATTATGCCATCCAATCTTATCTCTAGCCTTCTCACGGATCATTAATTGGTTTACAATTCACACACCTATTTAGGATTTTAAATATCGACTATTATGTATCGTATCAATTGATACATAATAAAATATCAAATTTTGATATCGATATTTACTAGTTTATTAACTAATATTTTTTCATATTATCTAATTATTACCATGTTATATGTACTTATACCAATACTTATATTTACAATTCTTGGACAATTATTTTTGTGCGCCGCAATAACTTTATGTATTTTTTAGTTGAATCCAAATGAAGACTTCAAAACCAGACAAGCTCAGATTACCTAATTCAAATTCAAGCATTAACATGCAAGGACAAAGTTATGGCAGCTTGACTAAGCTATCAATCTATTGGATAAGATTAGTTTGATATTCAGGATGAATATATCTTTCTAAATCAATTCAAAATTTGGATATATTTTTTCAAATCAAATACATTGTAAATTATCTCTAAATATAGTGCAAGGATCTCTATATATCCCGACCTTGAACCAAACTAAATCTTATCCAATATAATCTTTGGCTGTTTCTGACGTTGCAGACCTGGTCAGCTTAGTTAAGGAAACTATGTCAAACGTGGAAGTTGAGGATTCAAATTGTAAAATCGCCGGGGAAAAAACATTCTAAAGGGATAGGCATAGGGTTAGAAGAAGCTTTATTTGAGATGAAAATAAAAAAGAAAAGTCAATTAGGGGCAGAGGGATCTTTTGCTCAGGGAACTGACATAGGAGAGGAGCAATGGGATAAGGAGGACTCCCAAGATGCTGAGGCAACCAACAACAGGGTCAATTCTGATGGAGAGAATTTCTGTAATGTGTAGACTTAGCGGAAAAAGAGGTGCTATAGAGGTGTGCAAAAGACGGGAGAATCAAAAAGATAAAAACTATAGTGGAAATTAGAGCTCCTCAGCATCAAAAATTGTCAAGGCAAAGCAAAAAAAAAAAACGTAAAGGTGGAACCAATAGTCAGCAAACTCGGGACCAACTCTCTACTCAAAACATTGTGAACCGAATTAATATTATTAGGAGGGAGGCTAACGTTGTGCAGAAAAGTTCAGAATAATCACAAATAAACCACACAGAAAGACAGATTTTACGTGGTTCGACAATTTTCCTACATCCACGAGTAACGAATTTCAATATATGGAGAAACAATTACAAATTACTCAACTCTCTCTCACAAACTCTCTCTTTCTCACAAAACAATTTGAATACAAAATAATCTAAGACTACTTCATATTTATAGGAGAAAAAAGAAACCTAATCGAATCATACTTATACTAATCGAGTTCAAAACTAATTAAACAACTGTAAATTCACATTCTTCGGAACCCTTCAAATTTAGTAATCATGGTAGACTAGAAGTCTATATTAACTCAAAATGAATTTGAGCCAAAATTATCAACAATCTCCACTTTGGCAAGAATTCATATCCCAAACAAATCAACATACCAACACCACCACCAAATGCACTAAAAGTGATCAAATTTCTTAATCAAATAAATCAACATATTTAACTCTACCTCCAAATGCGTTCTATGGCATCAAATTCATCTCAGGTGACCAAACCTTCAAAACAGATATATTGGCAGATTAGTGCTGCCACCAGATGAGTCCTGAAACGCCAAATTGCACACAAATGTGCTAAATTCCAAAATTTGAACAAAATCTAAATAGATGCATGTATCACATCCAAACCAATTGTGAGCTAGGTAGAGTGACTACTCAAATTATCAAATGTTGTTAAGTTCAAGCTGTATTAAAACTTGACCCAAATGGCGCATCTCGTCATCCAAACTATCAGTATATCTTCCACCAACAAATGCAACTGAATAACCGATACAAAATTCATCTATTGACACACTTCATATGAGGACAAACTTCATCTGAGAACGAACTCCACCTGAAGATCAAACTCCTCATAATGAACAAAATAAATTCCTCAAGACAAACAAAACAGACTGTATCAACTACAAAATTCTCAAACTTTGACTTTTTCAGAAGATTCAAATAGACGATTTTTTAAATATAAATTAAGGATACAAATAACCAAACTCAAACCAACAAACAAAACTCTTAACAAATTCGGTAATCAAAATCCTCAAGCTCCACCACAGATAATATTCGTCGCTTGAATAAGATTAAAAATAATTTTTTTTTTGTTTTAAGTTCCACCACAAATAATTGCTTTTATGTTCTAATAAAACAAAACTGAACTGATTAAATCTAATAGTACGATTAAATCCAAAATGGCCAAAATAGTAAGAATCTCTTTGACCGGAAAAAAACTCCAAAATTGTAGCTAAACAAATTAAGCAAAATAATATTAAACTCACATAATACCAAAATTAGGACTAGGAAGCACAGGCCCGCACGGAGAGGTGTCACGCGGTTCACGGAGTGCACAGGAGTGACACTTCTTCAATAATATCGTAAGGCCCTGTTTGACATACTAAAAATATTGCAAAGACTTAATTGGCGTATGCGGGAGCATCTAAACTCGATTTTTGACGTATAATATATCGTTGGAATTGTCTTGACGAGACGAAACTTCTAGTATATTCAAAAGTAATTTCTAACCACTTCGAATTTTGAGCAGAGAGCAACAAGCAGTTTTAACCAAAACTCTGATACTACTTGTTGTGCAGAAAAGTCGAGAATATTCACAAATAAACCACACACAAAGATAGATTTTACGTGGTTCGATAATTTACTTACGTCCACGGGTAACGAATTTCAATATATGGAGAAACAAATACAAATCACTCGACTCTCTCTCACATACTCTCTTTCTCTCTCAAAACAACTGGAATACAAAAATAGTCTGAAACTATATTTATATTTATAGGAGAGAAAAGAGATCTAATCTAATCATACTTGTACTAGTCGAGTTCAAAACTAATTAAACAACTGCAAATTCACATTCTTCGAAATTTTTCAAATTTAGTAACCATGATAGATTAGAAATCTATATCAACTCAAATTGAATTTGAGCCAAAATTCCCAACAGCTGAGCTAGTGTTAGAAACTGGTAGGCTCATGGGCCATAATTTCGAAGGTCCATCCTATCCGCTGTCATGGCTATGGAAGAAGCTAATGTGAGAATGAGGAAGGGGTGGTCAACAACATGTAATCACTGAGGGCTTCTTGGAATGTAAGGGGTTGAGGAGGATGATGAGGGGGCTTTTGGGACTAAACTTCAATGGTTGCGAAAAGGAAGATTTAAGGACTATAATGAATATGGAGAAAGATGAGGAGAGGTGTGTAAAAGGGCGGCTGCACATCCATGAAGGTTTTGTCATGGTTTATGAAGGGGTTTGTGAAGGTGTTGTCATTGGTTTTGGCTAAGTTGGTGGTCTCCTTATTAAGTTTATTCCTTTTTTGTTTGGAGTCTTCTTATGGGGGTAAGGAGGTGGTGTGGTGTTAGAGGTAACATAGGAGGTTGTGGTTGGGGTTGGTCGTGGTGATTTTGGGTGCCCCTTGTTTGTTGGTTTTGGGTGTTGCTTTTCGGAGCTGGTGATTGTCTCGTGTTGTTTTCTTTTGGTGTTGTTGCTTGGTTTGGTGACGTTATGTGTTGCGTTGTTGGAATTTGGCTTTGGCTTTGGGTGCTGCGGTGTAGATCTTCGAGTACTGCTGTGTGGAGTTCTTGCTTTTGTTGTTGTTGGTTTTGGGTTTTATGTTTAGAGGTAGGTGTTATGATCGGTGTTGTCTTTTACTGTCTTTTTTGTGCCTCTTTCCTTGAGTTGTCGTCTTAACAATTGTATCTTATTTGGACTTTGACCGTGCTCCCTCGAAGTGCAAGTTTTGCTTTTGTTTGGGTGGTGGTAATATAATTTCTCATTGCTAATAAAAATAAAAATAATAATAATAAAATTAAAAAATCAAAAAAAAAAACCTATGGCTGCTTGAATCTTTCTTTTGGAGAGAACTAGGAAAATAGATAACAGAAAGACTAATGCCAGATTTCTCCGCCACTAATATCCACTTTTTTTTGTGTAAAATCAAAGAAATGATCTGTATATTCTTGCTTTTAGCTAGAGTTTTTAGCCAACAATGGAGATCTTTTACCATGAAGATATGTAGGTTAGTATTTTAACTACAAGGCTTAAAGCTTCCCTTCATTAGATAACTTTGGTTGTCTACAGCAAGGAAAATAGAAAGAGGGAGTAGAGAGAAAGTGAACAGAAGACAACAAGAAATGATAGATTATTATTCTTGCTAACTGCTTTCGTTCCAGTTCCTGATGGCCTCCAACACTGCTTGTTTTACCACTTGAGCATCTATACTGTCATCTTGCCCTTGATTCTGCAAAAGTAAAATTTTTATACTTAAGACAGTTACACTATCTCGAAAACATACGGAAAAGATTGCATGATGAATCGATGATGAATTAAAAAAGTGACTACATGTGACAAACATAAAAAACAATCGTAGGAGGGGATGCTAGATCATAATCACACATGCATTTCCTAAATGTGGAATCAGTGACCAATTAATATATATGGGGAGCGTTTTACTTAATGGAACAAGGTTATAAGATTGAATACCAAAAAAAAAGATCATAGTATTAGAGTAGAGCCCATCATTAAAAAAAGTTACATAATGATAGACCTAAAAATAAACTTATATGGTACACACTACACACCTAAAAGTTCAAAATATTATATAGTAGAGCCCATTCTGCTTCACATTAAAACAAAGGGACCTAAAAATAGACTTACATGCATGGGACATACATAAAAAAACAACTGAACCTAAATTTAGTGTGTAAGAAAAAATTATTGTATGGTTTGGGACCATGTGATCCTAAATGATCTTAGCCGCAACTAGTATGAGACCCATCACCAAGCGAACGGATTCCACACCAGTGGGCAGATAAGATCGTTCAAGGCAGATAAGATCGTTCAAAACTATATGATCTTGTGACATATGTAAAACTTACTAAGGTGTTACAGGATTAGGGTTATGCATAGGAAAAAAGAAGAGAAAAAAAAAAAGAAAGAAATTAAGAAAGGGTGACTGAAAGAATGTATTGTAATGGTAACCACTTGTCAATTTGTAAGTATCCAGAATCCAATAAAACAAAATGTGTGGTTCGAGCCATATCGTGAACCTAAGATGTGCATATCGTGATAAATAGAGATGGTCACTGGATTTTAATTACGAATAGATTTTAGAAGCTTTTAGAGAGTAAATCTATTTTTTAAAAAATAAATTGGAGAACAAACCTATATAGTTTTAAAATATTTTAAACTAATATTACTATCATTATAAAAAAAATCATATTTTAGGGAGGTGACAGTCCCATCCACCTCCTTGAATCCGTTTATGGTGATGAACATAAATTTTAAAAAAAAAAACCATATAAGAAGGAAACGAAATCCTTACTTCTCCTCCAACAGCTTCTAAACGGAAACTGTCTGAACAGGAAACGCTAGCATCAAGCACATCAAGGCCCAGCTCGTCAAAGGCTTCCAGTATGGATACCAGTAAACCGGGGCAATTCTTTTCTGAAAACACATTAATTAGGAATCCCTTTTCTAGGGTTTCCACCGTAACCTGCTGAAAGTATGGTGACGAATTAAAAGTTGCTAGAGCTCGTTTGGTTATGAATAATCAAAAAACTCTTTTTCTTACGCGTGACATGAATTTAAGATGTCAATAAACAGACAATCAATGACTAACTTCTTTTAGACTTCAAACAAAAAATTTGAAAGTTGGCCTTAAGCTTGTTGCCAAACAAAACCTATATTGATCTGTAATATTCCACAAAGGATATATAGAACAGTTGTTTAGAGTCACCTGAAATGCTACAGTAACTAAAGAAATCCCATAAAGAAATCCCACCCAAAATGGGATTTCTTTTATATTGACTAACTTCTTTTATAGTACGTAAAGAATTTATATACATATGAATGACTGAAATTATTTTTTGCCATATTTCTGTAATTAGTTTTTGCCTACATTGGATTTTTGTCGAGTAATATTTACCATGGGTAATGAACTTTGGCCGCTCGAACTCTTTGAAGTTGCAACATCTTCATTTAATCTTTCTACTTTTTCTTTCAGCTCCGCTATGTACTTCGATGCATCCACTATGATGGAGGTTTTATTTACCTGTAAAAAACGAAACAAAAAATCAATAATAACGGGAATGGCATATAAATTCAACAGTGCCATGAACAGGTTCTAATTCTCCTTAAAAAATGAGCATAAAATAAAATTTTTATTTAAAAAAAAACCTTGTTTGTATTTATTTCAGCTCTCCTGCTCGATCGGATTTCGATCTTGGTTTTGTCTAGAAATGCCACTCCCTTTGCCAGGATTGCTCCATTATTAATTGAGAGCTAGAAGAGGTTAATCAATAAAGCAATTAAGAACCGATTTTTCTCTTTCTTTTTCATTTTTTTTTTTGGGAAAGCAAATAAGAAATAGAAGATAAAGCTTTTTATTATGGTTTAAATATCGGCAGTTACGAATTATATCGTTTGATACGTATCGAGATTTTGGACATTTGATAACAATTTTTACGAGAGTATCGGCCAATACTATCCGATATTAGGTTATACATTACCGTATCACCGATATTGACACGACTTTCGATACCGTGATTCAAAACTTTGTAAATTTCACATGCATGGTTTGTGGCAGCGGTCAGGTCAAGTAGAGCATTAAGAGAAGAAACCTGAAATTAAGCCAAATGAAATTAGGAGTTGAAAAGAGAACTAACGGCGCTGGAGTTGGTGACAGAACGAAGCTGTTGAAATTTTTTATATAGAGAAGCTCGCTTTCTCTCCCTAGAACTCATGGTTCCTTCCACTTTTTCTTCCGCTCCAAATCCCTCTTTATCTCTCATTAGGGCAAGTTTTGGGTGGGCTTTTAAAGAGGGAGATGAGCTTTCAAAACCTATGTCATATACTTTTTGTCTTTTTTTTTCTTTCCTGCATGAGTACCCCAAGGGCCAAGGCACAGGAGATTATGACGTCGAATGTATTATAATAAAGAGCAATTCAAATTACAGAATTGCCCTCGGCTTGAAGGCTGCTTATAATGATGCCTCACTTTAGTCACACTAATAATCACTTACATATAAGTAAGGCGGCTAATAATCACTACATGTAAGTAATGCGGCTGAATTATTGGTGTTGTCTAAATAATTAAAAATCCTAGTAAAATTTACTATTTAGTAGAATAGCAGTTAAAATCATGTATCGTTTTAATAGGGACAAAAATATTAAGTCACAGTTATTTTTGAATTAAAAATCTAATTTAGTTATTAATCAAAAATTAAATAAATACAAAAAATAAATAAGAAAAATTAAATTAAATGGTTTAATTATTACGGAGAGAATGACCTAGGATTTTGAATGCACCCTCATGTGAGACAACTATGTCCTGTTTTGTAAATGATATATATGAATGTAGTGTTGTGAGTCTCACTTTATGTGAGAGGATTGTGTCTCGTTTTGTTAATGGAGTTTGTGCACGTAGAGTTGTGAGTCTCACCTTTATGTGAGAGAATTGTGACTCGTTTTGCCAATGGGGTGTGTCTCATTTTGTCAATAGAATTTGTGCATGTAGAGTAATATATATATATATATATATAGATAGAGAGAGAGAGAGAGAGAAAAGGAAAAAACTCAAAAATTTTTAAGATAATATAAGTTCGTCTCTTCAAAATTTTGAAAAAACTCACTATTATAGTGGTATTAGTTTAGAATATTTTAAATTATATAAGTTCGTCCTTCTAAAAAAATTCAAAATTTAATATGTGCCTTTTTAATAACTTATAAAAACAATTCGACCATCCTAAATTAAAATCTTGTATATCTCTCTCTCTCTCTCTCTCTCTCTCTCTATATATATATATATATATATATATATATATAACATTTAATAGTTTCACTGGTATTTGTTTAAGAAAGTGTAAGTTAATCATTCCATTGTGAGAAGCTAATTAGAGGAAGGTCA
>JAULJZ010045875.1:0-14282 GCA_032270985.1 Heliamphora pulchella
GAGGGTACACCTGTAAGGGACCACGTTTTGAAGATGATCGGTCTTCTTAACGAGCTGGAGGTCCTTGGAGCGAAAATTGATGCAAAATCTCAAATCGATATCCCGCTCCAGTCACTGTCTGATTCGTTTCAACAATTCCGACTAAACTACACTATGAACAAATTGGATTTTTCTCTGGTAGAATTATTGAAAGAACTATAAGCAATCGAAGGTGTTATCCGCAAGCCAATTCATGCATTTGTTGCTGAAAAAGCTTCTACTTCTAGGCCAAGAGATGGCAAAAAGAAGAAGAATGGCCGCAACAGGAAAATGCAAAGAAAGTTCGCAAGGCTAAGCCATCACTTACCAAGGCAAAGGTAAACGCGCCTAAGAGCAAGTGCTTTTTTTGTCAGAAGCTGGGACACTGGAAGAGGGACTGTCCTGACCGGAAGAACAAGTAAGCTGCAGGTATTGCATTTTCTCTAGTAGTTGAATCATGTTTAGCAGTTGTATCTACGAAAACCTAGTGTGTAGATTTGGGAGCCATTAATCGTGTCTGCAATTCCTTGTAGGGGTTCCAAGTAACCAGGCAGCTTAGAAAGGACGGGGTCTACCATCAGATGGAAACCGACTCCCTGATGTCTGCTGTTGCAGTGGGAGAAGTAGTTTTTTATTTCAGTAAAAATAAAAGATTAATTTTGAAGAACATTTTATATATACCCCAAATCATGCGGAACTAAGTTTCGGTTTTCAGTTTGGGGAATGATAGATATTCTGTTTCATTTAATTAGCTTTCATGCAGTATTATGTTTGGAAAACAATTTATCTGTCATGGTACATTGGAAAATACTCTCTATATTTTATACCATATTATTTCTACTGATAAAAATAATGAGGTGAATAATTTACATGTTTTACCACTTAAAAAGAAAGTTTCCTTCTTGAACCAAACTCTACTTTGGCATCTTCGTTTGGGTCATGTTATTCTAAAAAGGATACAAAGACTGGGTCAAAATGGACCTTTGGATTCATTTGAAGTGGAAGCACTTCCAGTCTGCGAATCCTGTTTAGAAGGTAAAATGGCCAAGAGGCCATTTATGGCCAAGGGACTTAGAGCCAAAGAAGTGTTGGAATTGGTTCACTCTGATTTATGTGGACCCACGAACATCCAGGCAAGAGGTGGGTATGAGTATTTTTTCACTTTTATTGACGATTACTCTAGGTATGGATACGTTTACCTACTTCACCGCAAGTCTGAAACTTTTGAGAAATTGAAAGTGTTTAAAGCGAAAGCGGAGAAGCAAACAGGTAAAAGTATCAAAACCCTACGATCTGATCATGGAGGTGAATACCTCTCTGGGGAGTTCAGGAACTATTTATCAGAATATGGGATAACATCTTAGTTATTTGCACCAGGTATATCTTAGCAGAATAGTGTAGCAGAAAGGAGAAATGGGTCCCTCAAGGAAATGGTGAGGTGCATGATGTGTTATTCAAATTTATCACATTCGTTTTGGGGGTATGCATTAGAAACGGCAGCGTATATTCTGAATTCGGTGCCTACTAAGGTAGTTCCCAGAACCCCTTTGGAGTTATGGATTGGGCGTAAGCCAAGTCTTAAGCACTTCCGGATATGGGGTTGCCCAGAACACGTGTTGATGGGAGATGCAAGTATGGTGGAATCAAAGACAGATGTCTGTTTCTTTGTAGGATACCCTCAAGAAATGAAAGGTAATTTATTTTATGATCCTAAGAGTCTGAAGGTATTTGTTAGCACAAATGCAAGATTCTTAGAAGATGATTATGTAATAAATTACAAATCCCGATCACAAGTTGTTCTTGAAGAGGTGAGGAATGAAAATTTAGAACAACCGGAAAACATACCTGATGAACGGAATGTGGTACCACCTACCGTGAGTACACAGTAGGAGCTTCATCGTAGTGGGAGGGCTGTTCGTCAACCCGAGAGGGTTCGTCAACCCGAGAGGTTCATGTTCTTGGGAGAGTCTTACGACAACATCCCGAAAGAACATGACACTGAACCCAGAAACTATAATGAAGCACTACAAGACAAGGATGCACAATTATGGCAAAAGGCTGTGTAATCTGAGATAGAGTTCAAGTATTCTAATCAGGTCTGAGAGCTTGTAGATCCATTAGATGGGATAAAACCCATCGGGTGTAAATGGATCTTCAAGAAAAAGAGAGGAGTGGACGGGGAGGTAGAAATCTTCAAAACTAGGCTTGTTACGAAGGGATTTACTCAGATATAAGCATTTGATTATGAGGAAACCTATTCGCCGGTGGCTATGCTTAAGTCCATTCGGATTTTCTTATCCATTGCTGCTCATCTCGATTACGAGATTTGGCAAATGGACGTCAAGACGGTATTCCTTAATGGAAGTCTTAACAAGAGCATCTATATGATGCAGCCAGACAAGTTCATAGCAAAGGGCCAGGAGCACATGATGTGCAAGCTTAAGAAATTCATTTATGGGTTTAAGCAAGTATCAAGGTCTTGGAACACTCGATTTGACCAGGCGATTAAAAACTTTAGCTTTAATCAGTGTCCCATCAAGTATTGTGTGTACTGAAGGCGCGATGGGCATAAGGTGGCATTTCTAGTCATTTATGTTGACGACATTCTCCTAGTCGAAAACGATGTGGGGTTGCTATACTCGGTGAAGGTGTGGTTATTGGGTCAATTTGACATGAATAACTTGGGAGAAGCGGGCCAAATCCTTGGGATCAAACTCATACAAGATTGATCACGTAGAATGTTGGGCTTATCCAAAGCTTGTTATATTGACTTGATTATTGCTCGATTTGGCATGAAAAATTCCAAGAAAAGATTTATTCCTTTCAGATATGGGATTACTTTATCTAGGGATTAGTGTCCTAGGACACCTCAGGAGATAGAGAGGATGAGAGGTATTCCTTATACTTTGGAAGTAGGAAGTCTCATGTATGCCTTACTCTGCACTAGACCAGATATCTGTTATGTTGTATGCATGGTAAGCAGATATCAGTCTAATCCAAGGAAAGAGGATTGGACTACGGTTAAGAATATACTCAAGTACCTGAAAAGGACTAGGGAGTAAATGTTGGTGTACCAGACTGATAGTCTTATACCTCTTGGGTATACTGACTCAGATTTCCAGGTAGATAGCAATTTTAGAAGGTCCACCTCGGGCTATGTGTTTACCTTGGGAGGGGGAGCCATCAGTTGGAGGAGCGTGAAGAAGTCTTGTATTGCTGACTCTACCATGGAGGTTGAATATGTTGCAGCTTTGGATGCAGCTAAAAAAGCAGTTTGGCTTAGGAACTTCCTAAAGGGGACTTGGATGTGGTACCCTCGGTACAATTGCCTATTGTACTCTATTGTGATACAGTGGAGCGATTGCGAACTCGAAAGAACTAAGAGTCCACAAATGGGAAAAGCACATTGAGAAGAAGTATCATCTCATCTAGGAGATCGGGCAGCATGGAGACGTGGTAGTTTTCAAGATAGCATCTGCGAATAACCTAGCGGATTCTTTTACTAAAGCATTGTCTCAGAAAGTCTTTGATAATCATGTAGAAGGGTTAGGTGTCAGGTGTGTTCGTGCATGGCTTTGAGTATAAGTGGGAGATTGTTGGGAATGTATACTGAAAAGTTATACTTTTTATGTATTTTATTCTAGATCCTTGGCATATTAATGAGAAACATTTGAGATGATTTTGTATTTATGATTTGATACTTACATTTGTGATGTATGAATGCATAGTCCGTATATTCTATCCAGCATTTGACTCGGTACGTGCTGCATGGAAGATCGAGTCAATGGTTCTGACAGATTATATAGGTAGGCTCACAATCGTAATGGACCTGGATATTCTATTGGTACGATTGTAGTACATTGTTGTAGTAGCTGGTCTTGGCTAGGTCGAACGGATCGAATTCTGGTTTTGGGAATTCGATGTTCGAGCTCGATGTGTTAGTACACTTGGAGTATATTGAGCGGGATCAACGGGATGATCGATTTGATACTGACTATATGAATTGATCCACATCTCGTATTATCATGTATTACACGAACTCTTAATCCCGAAGTGATTGATTAATTGTGTTCAGATAATGTACAAAATTTTGAGTCGTCAATGGTTGAGATTTCCTCCATGAGATCAACAATACCGGTGAGTTGGGTACTAGCATTATTTATCCGATGATTGATAATCAGCTGATAAAAATCACGTCCGATTTAGGTTGAGGAGTTCACCCTCGTGTGCTTTTCTTATAGGTTTGATTATGCTAAACCTGTACAGTGGATCTTCGGATCCAGCATATCGAAAGGTTAAGCGCTGCGGTTGCGAGGAGAAGAGGATAATTAAATCGGGTTGTCAGTAACCTAATTTATTTATCAGGAATTCATATCTTTAACGTGGGGAGAATTCAGTGCATTTGATAATTGGAGACTCAAGACATAATTTGAGTTAGGACTGAGAGTTCAGTTAGGACCTTTAGCGGAATAAGTTCTGGTTCGTATGGAAAATGATCTAACTCGACGACAGAGTTAGGGATATCCGATTTTCTCGTACGGTTAGCCCGAGTCCTATACTTCCTCATGATCTCTCACGTAACCCATTATACGCACGGATATTTTTCTTGATGTTTTGGTAATTATTTAATATAATTTGAATGCCAGTTTTGCCGCCAGGGACATTCGAGAATTAAATTAAATTTATGAGGGGCGGTTTCGGTATTTCGCACACCTAAGGATTACTCACCTAGTGGCCGGCCAAAGGAGATGGTGGGTTTAATTAAATATGTTAAGTATATCTCTTTATATCCTTTTAGGAAGGAGAGGATATACTTAATATATTTTGATATATTCATATATATCAAAAGGAGGCTAATTAATAAAAACCTAACCCACCCTAATTCTCCCATATAGCTGCCGGCCTCCTCTTCTCTTTGGCAATTATTTTTTCCATTTTGGAGATTATTGTGTGACAAGAAACTAAGGTAGGAAGAACACTTCGATCAGAATCAGTGCCCACGCATCGCGATCGTCGTAGTGCGTCCGGGTCATACGTGAGAAGGTTGCAAGGTCGTCTTCAACATATTTAGAATTTTTAGAAACTTATCAACAAGTTTCATAGAGGTATTAAACTATTAAAATCATTATAGTTTTCATTTTTCATGAAAATCGTATACGTCATTTTTTACGATCACGACATCGATTCAAAAATCAATTTTTTTTCCGCTGCGCGGCTCCCTCTCCAACACCTCCATGAATGGCATTGTGTGGGTGCTTTGGACTCTTGGGTTTCGATTCCATAAATTAAGCAGTAGGTGCTTTGGACCTTCGGGTTAGTCCCGTAAATTAAGCCGGTTGCCTCCGTTAATGGCGTCGTTGTTGTAACTCCGCATAGAACTTGTCGTTACCGAGTAGTCCTTCAGTGGTGACTAGGGTAATGGACAGGAGTCTATAGTTGTTACCATTGTCCCTGTGTGTGGCAGAGTTGGTACATAGGATCTCATTTTATTATATTCTCCTCGGCTGTGTGGCTCGAGTGGAGCAAACTGTTTTATTGTTTTATTTTTCTCAGTTGTGTTCCGAGTGGAAAAATTACGTTGTGTTTCCGGTTGTGTGATCCGGGTGAACAAAATCAGGTTTTGATTACTGTTTTGTTATAGTTTTCCTTAACTGTGGTATTATATCTGTTAGGATGATATGCATAGTTTGAAGGTTGGAAATGAGGGGTTTTATGAGGTAAAACCTTTTTGAGGCTTGTGTTGGCCTGATGGAAAACTTGTGATTTTGATTTGGGAAAAACTTTTTTGGCTCCGGTGATTGAGCTAGTATGCTTATGATTGCATAGCCTGCTTTACAGCTTTATCGTCTTTTCCTATTGGGCTTCGGCTGACGGTGTGAAAGTTTGACGTAAAACCTTTTTCAGGTGGACGTGGTCCTGTGGGGTGCCTTATGGTGCCTGGAGGTGACTGATAATAGACCCCATTGTTGGTCTCTGTTAGCTAGTTTATACCTTTTTGTATATGTTTCATGCTTGAATATAACATGTTGTAATGCGTATAAAATTCTTATGAATTGAATGTATGCATGTTTTAATGCTTTCAAGAGAACCATGGGTTGGTTGTTGTTTTTCGTAGTTTCTTACTACGTTTCTCGTTGGTTGGTGCAATAGTTTTCAAATGGTTTATACTTTATTCAAACTCTTGTACTTCGAGGGAAATTTTAGAACAGCTTCCACATCTTTTTAAAGGATTTTCTTTACTCAAAGTATATTTTTGTTTTAAAAAGGTTCGGCTCGTGGGGCCATAACCGTAGTCTCTTAGCTACTCTTTCCAATTGAATAAACCCTCGGTAGTACATTTTTACAAAGGTATTAGCCTCGCTTGGGCATTTGGGTTTTTATCCTTTTCGTTTGGGCGTTTGTAGTGGTTGTTCAGTGGATCTTCGCGTGACCCGGAGTTTGGGGTGTGATAGAAAATGAGAGAAACCCAAAACCCATTGAAAACCCTAACCGTCCACTATGGAAATTGAAGCTTTGAAGTTAGATTAGGAGCAAGTAAGGGTATAAATCAACCTTTGGAGCAAGGAGGTGGAAGATAAAACATCAAGGAAGCAAGAACATCCACAACCAAAACCCTAGGAGGGAGAAATTGGAGGAAATTCAAGCTTTTAAGCAAATTCAAGGTAGGATCTAGATTCTTACATATGTTTCTGTTGATTTGAGTTGATAAATTATTATATGAGTAAAATATAGTAAATTTCATGCATGATTTGAAGGATTGATAGGGTTATGTGTGAGTAGAGTTGGTTTCTCATGAACATTTGAGTTTTTAAGAAATGATAAACAATGATTTTAAGAAATTATTGCATAAAAAGGGTTTATGAAACTTGAATCCAATGTTTTTGGGATAGAAATTGAGGTTTGAGACATATTTGATGAAGGTTTATGGGTAATGAAGTTGGAAACTCAAAACATGGGAAAATTTGGGGTTTTCTCGTGTGCCAGCGTACTCGAGCAGAGCCCTGTCCGCTTGAGTGGTCAACTGGCAAAGAGTTGGGCGCTTGAGCGCCTGACGTCCGCTCGGACAGACTGGCTGTGCAGGGCCAACTTATTTTGATCATATCTCCCTCATCCAGACTCCGAATGGGGTCGTTTTTGTACTCATATTGAAGCCCCAAAAATCCTCTTTTCAACAAGACTCTCTCACAAAAAAAATTCTTTTTGTAGAAAAAATTATAAGTAAAATAGTGAGGGTATGTCAAATTTTTTTAACCATTTTCACCCGTTTTTGGCCAAAGGTCTTAAAAAAGTTTATTTTAATCAACATTGGACCTTTTCATTAAATTTTTTGTCCCTTGGGCTATGAATATACCTATTTCAATATATTTAGGCTGGGATGCACGTATTGTACCAATTGGTTGTGTTTTTGCGATAAAGTGGGTTTTTAACATATAACGAAGGTTTTATGGGTATCTGAAGGTTGTGGTACGACATAATCATCTTTTGGCATTGTTAAGCATTCTGAAGGGAACATGAGTTTCTAAACCTATAATGGGTGCATTCTGTTTGTTTCAAATGACATGGTCATGTGTGAGTTAATTATGCGTTGGCATTTCATGAAGTTGATAAATGAAATGTGATTTATGAGAAATTATGTGTTGAAATTTATGATTGCATTAGAATTGAGAAGAAAGGATTGAATACTAAAATAGAACTTGATTGGAAATGAAATGGGAAGTTGAAATGTGAAATTTAAAAAGAAGTACTATGTGAAAATATTTGGGGAGAGGAACCAGTTGTCGGTTAGACTCTCGGATTGTGAAAATAAAGTTTTTGAATGACTAATGAACCGTATAGATTGATGTGGATTAAGTTGGGCTAGCGGCTCCACGGTGAAAGACAAGAAACTTACGCAAGATGGGGACCACATGCCCACAGGTTAGCACCCAAAATTTGGTGTTGTGTCGTGGTGAGTTATAGAGCTGTCTATTACCCAATGGCTTCGCGTAACCTATTGGAAATTAATAGGGAGGAATTTCTATTAGCTGCACCTAACACCGGTTCATTAGATGTGATACGATTTTGTGACAAATCAGGTAATGAAATTGTAACATGATTTTTGTCAAAAATCGGATAATGGAAAAATAATATGAACAATATGAAAGGATAAATGGGAACTAATGGGTGTGCGTGGGTGTGTGCGTTTGAAGGAATAATGAATTGGTGAAAATTTGCATTTTTCTTCGGTTGCACCCATCACACCTCACAAATCATGCATTACGTCTGATTTAATCTATATCCTATGAGTTTCGGCTCATGTATGTACGTAAACCATCTCTGGTTATCAAGGATTAGGGGCGATACCAGGGCAAAGGTTGCATTGTGGGAAGAAGCTAGAAGCTAGAAGAAAGGTCTAGTATCTCTTTGTATTTTGTATTTTGTATGTACAAAAAAATTTGAGTTGATGATTACAATGATATAGTGGTTGTAAATGAACTCTTGGGAAATCAAAGGTATTTGTTTGGAATGGGATATGTGAGAGGATTTGATTGCTTAATGAAGTTTTTTTTTTTTAGTGTGTTTCAAACTCAAACCTTTAGTGAAGGAAACTTATTATTAGTAACCTTTGTATGCGGGACGGTTGGGTTAGTTCACGGGTCCTTGGGGTTGAGACGTGACAGAATGGTATCAGAGCTCTAGATTCGAATACCTAGGAGCCGTGGGAAGTAACAATGACCTTACTATGTGACCTGTTTGACGAGGTTAGGCACCACTACACGACATGAATTGTGTGCTTGCATGGGTTTGCGATTGAATTGTGTTGCGCATGCTTTGTATTTATTCGAGCATGGAGGGTTGAGTCTTAAGGTGATGTGGCATGCCATATGGCGTCCGATCAACTATTTTGGGGTTCGAAATAGAAAAGCGTTTGGCCGACGTTCATTTTATGAGAAATCTGAATTAGTTACCCGAATTATCGTGTTGCTCTGAGGATTTCTCTCGGTATGTGAATATGTGGATGTGATGTGACTACGTGTTGAGTAGTATGTAGTGTGACAACCCAGTATGCATTTATTTTGTTGATCTTCACTTTTAGTTCAATATTTTGGTGTGACAAAGATTAGAGTATGGGTTTTAATAACATGGAGGATCGTAAACGAATTAATGAGTTATGGAATAATTTTAAGATTTAAAATAACAATAAATTTTGATAACATGCTTATGGGAAAAATCGAAACGAGATAATAAGTATGAGGTTGGATATTTGAGTTTAGTTTAAGAAAATTTGCTGAGATACAGATTCAGGAATCACCGCTCGAGCGGTGGGGGTCTGCTCGAGCAGGCTATCGGGATTAGTATAGAAAGTTCTCGAGCCTTCGAGAGAATTTGGAGAGAATATAAATATATATACATGTATCACACGTGAGCCCCCAAAACCCACTTTCCCATATTTCTCTTCTCTTCCTTCTCTCTCTCCTCGTGAGAGAAACTCACCCAATACCCTCAAAACCCTAGTTTTCTATCACCAAAATTGAAGATGGAGGCAAGATGGGGAGAGATCTAAGGTGAAGATCAAGTTTGGGAGCAAGGAGAGTGAAGATAAAGCCTTGAGAAAGCAAGAAAACCCAACATCCAAACCCTAAGAGGGAGATTTGAAGAAATCACAAGCTTTCGAGCAAATTCAATGTAGGATTTAGATTATGTCACATGTCTTGCGTAGATTTGGGTTGATATTTTGTATATATGAGTAAAAATTGAGTCCTTTGCATGTTTAATTAACATATTGGTAGGTTTGTATGTGGGTTGAGATAATTTTCATTAAAATGGAGGTTCTTGGGAGGCGATTACCCATGAAATTGATGACTTGTTGTATTAAAAAGAAGTTTTGAGACTTGACTCTAGTGTTTTTGGTTGAGAAATAAAGATTTGAAGCATGTTTGCTAAAGGGTTATGTGTTCAGAGGTCTAGAACTCAAATAGGGCAGAATCTTGGGTTTTCTCGGGTACCAGCGTGCTTGAGCGGAGCCCTGTTCGCTCGAGCTCTCACATGGCAGAAGGTTGGGCACTCGAGCTCCCGACATCCACTCGAGTGGACTAACTGCGCAGGTCTAACTTCTTTTGATCATATCTTCCTTTATTCGGACTCTGAATTGGGTCATTTTTGTACTCAAATTGAAGCTCCGAAAGTCCTCTTTCCAACAAGACTACTCTCAAAAGAAACTTCTTTTTGTAGAAAAAGTTTTGACTGAAATAGTGAGAGTATGTCAAAATTGCTTAATAAATTTTCACCCGTTTTTAGCTGAATATTTTAGAAAAAGTTATTTTCATTATTCTTGGCCCTTTTTACTATATTCCTAGTCCCTTGAGCTAATGACATATCTATATATATGTCTAACTTGGGTTGGGTAGCATGCATTGGACCTATTGGTTAGCTTTTTTTTTTTATAATAAAAGTGGGTTTCAAATTGGTATATATATATATATATATATATATATATACATGTTGGGTGTATACCTTTTAAAATGATGTGATTTTCTTGGTGTCAACCTTGTGTTATGGGTATTTGATAACATTGTGATCTATGAAAAACTGATAATATTGTGATTTATGAGAGACTGCATAATGAAGGTTGTGATGCATGTGGTTTGCAAATTTATTGGAAAATTTGGGTTTTAAATTCATAATGATGTATTATGGCAATGATTAGGAGAGGAACCATTTGTGGGTTGGACTCCCAAGTTGTGAAAATGAATCTAATTAACCAATAATGAACCATACGGATTGATGTGAATTAAGTTGGGCTAGCGGCTCCGCGGTAAAAGACCAAAAACTTGCGCAAAATGGGGACCACATGCTCACGGGTTAGTCCCCAAATGTGGTGTTGTGTTGTGGTGAGTTATAGAGCTATCTATTATCCAATGGCTTCACGTAGCCTATTGGAAATTAATAGAGAGGGGTTTCTATAAGCAGCACCCAACACTGGTTCATTTAAGGTGATATGGTTTTGTGAAAACCGAGAAAGAAAATGAAGGATTTATGAGCAGTAAACAAATGGATAAATGAAAACATAATTTGGGTGTGCGTGAGTATGTGTGTATTAAAAAGAGATGATTTGGTAACAATGTGCATATTTTTTTCGTTACACACATCACACCTCACAAATCATGCATTATATATGAGTTAATCTTTATCCTACGAGCTTTGGCTCATGTATATATGTCAAACAAATTTCAGGTTCCGAAGAGCGGGGTGACACCAAAATTATGGATGCTTTTGAAAGGGACAGAGAGTGGGAGCCATGATTCCTTTGTTTTTGTTGTACATAGAACTAATGGAAGTGATGTAATGAAAGGGATAGCTAATGTTGAATGTATGGTCCTTCAAACATGTGTAGTAAACCTGGAAGTTTAATTTTGGAACTTGGTTTGTTCTATTAAATCTTTTGGATGATATGTTCAATATTTTCTTATGTCTTGAGGTTTTACCTGTGGATAGAGTTTATATATGGAATGTTTGGGGTTTAGGTCACGGACCCGGGTTTGGGTTGTGACAGAATGGTATCAGAGCTCTAGGTTCGGATACCTAGAAGCCGTGGGATGTGAGGACGACTTTGTATGAGAATTATTTGATGATCATTAGGCATTACTACACGGCATGGTTTGTGTGCCTGCATGTGATTGTGGTTGTATTGTCTTGCGCATGCTATGTGTTTATATGAATGAGCATGGAGGTTGAGTGTTGGGGTGATGTGGATTGCCATTTGGCGTTCGATCAACTACTTTAGGATTCAAAATAGAAAAGCGTTTAGTCGACGTTCTTTTTATGAGAAATCTGAATTAGTTGCTTGGATTGTCGCATTACTTCGAGGCTTTCCCTCAGTATGTGTTTTATGTGTTAGTGTGATTAAGTTTGAGTAAGGTTAGCCCCATTTGTGCTTAAATTTGAATCTATTCAAGGAGGGAGTGTCGATTTGTTTACGAATTATGTATTGACGATCGTGTTCTTTTCGTAAAGGCTAGGCAAGAAAGAGGGAGAGGTCGCAGTCGCGGCCGAGGGTGCGGGAGAGCGCCAGTTCCTAAAGAAGGGGATATCAATGCCCCGTAGGAACCAGTTGGGGGTCCAAAAGTGAATCAACAGATACTGAATGCTTTGAGGACTTTAGTTGGGGCTGGGGATAACCAATAGGGAGCATGGGATACTGATGCAAGGGCTGCAATGATGATGAGAGAGTTTCAACGTTTGAACCCTCCTACTTACGCTGGGGAACCTAAACCTCGAATGGCGACAGAATAGTTAAAGGTAGTCACCCGGATCTTAGATACTTTACAGATAGGGGAAGATGACCTTAGCGTCCGTTTTGCCACCTTTCAACTCTGGAAAGAGGCAAATGATTGGTGGGAGTTTGTTAAGATGACAACAGATGGTTCATGGGCAACATTTATAGCAGTATTCCTAGAAAAATGTTTCCCGGAGTCCATTCGAGATACGTATAGAGAGGAATTTCTATCGTTGATATAAGGAAATATGTTCGTTTTGCAATATAAATCAAAGTTCACAAGCTTGTCAAAGTTTGCGCCAGAAATGGTGTCAATGAAGGAATTGAAGGCCAAGAGGTTCGAAAGGGGTTTACGACCCGCTATCCGAGAGAAAGTGGTAGGGTTTTGATTGAGGGCTTTCTCAGAAGTAGTAGAGCCGGCTATGGTAATAGAATGTGCTATGGCAGATAATCGCAGAATCGTGGAAAGGAGGCAACTATCGATAGCTAGAACAACACAATCTAAGGGATGACCTTATAAGAAGCGAAGACCGAAATAGGGCAATACTAGTTCGGCGCTGTAGAGATCTTATCAAACCCAACGCTCCATACTCACCCCATTTGTGGCCTCGACGGCACGATTGGAGCGAAGGTAAGTTGCGTGTTTTGTTTGTGGGCAAGAAGGACACTAGGCTAGAGAATGTTCGCAAAGGAAGGAAGCACCAATACAACAATAGAACTCGACACAAGGACAGCCTCAGGAGAGGGGACCCATCAGATGCTATATGTGGGATCAAGAGGGGCACGTTAGACGTGAATGTCTACAAGGGAGAACTGGCCGATAAACATCTACGACACAACCTACTCAGCAGCAGGCATACGACCATCCAACTCGATAGACTGGGGCGTAGATAGTTCAGGCTCCCAAGGAGACTTGTTTTGTATAATTTATACGTCAACCTATGGGCAGAGGACGGGGACAGACATCTTATTAGAGCCACGCAGCAGAAAAAGTTCGATGAACTACGTCGTGACTGTAAAAAATGACGTTGTGCGATTTTCATGAAAAATAATAAAATAATATGATATTTTATGATTAAATATACCTTCAAGAAACTTGAACAAGTTTCTTTGATGCCGAACAACGATCCGAGACGACCCAACGATCTTCTCACGTATATCCCGATGCACGCGACGATCCCGGCGAGTGGGCACCGATCCGGATCTTCATGTATTCTTGCCTTGGTTTCTTTTCATACTTATCTCCAAAAGGCAAAATATGGATTGCCAAAAGGGAGAGAGAGAGTGGCGGCTAGGGTAGGAGATTAGGGTTTTGTTTTTCCTCTCAATTATATATTTTCATATATCCTTTAAGATATCTATGGCATCTATATATCTTCCTACCTAAATAATAATAAGAGATATATATATCCATAAAAACAAAACCCATCCCCTTAATTAGGGCTGGCCACCTAGGGAGTAATCCCTAGGTGTGCCAAAATCCAAAACCGCCGTCTAACAATTTAATTTGATTCCTGAATATCCCTAGCGGCAAAACCGGTATTCAAATTAAATTAAATAACTACCGAAACCAATAAGAAAAATAACCGTGCGTGTAGTGGGCTACGTGAGGGATCGCGAGGAAGTATAGGACTCGGGCTAACCGTACGAGAAAACCGGATATCTCTAACTCTGTGCCCGAGTTAGATTCTTTCTCACACGAACTAGAACTTATTCCACTAAAGGTCCTGACTGAACTCCAGGCCCTAACTCAAATTATGTCTTGAGACTCTAGTTATCAAATGCACTGAATTCTTTCCACGTTTAAGATATGGATTCCCAATAATTAAATTAGGATACTGACAACCCGATTTAATTATCCTCTTCTCCCCGCAACTGCATCGCTTAACCTTTTGATATGTCGGATCCGAAAATCCACTGTACGGGTTTAACATAATCAAACCTATAAGCAAAGCACACGAGGGGAAACTCCTCAACCTAAATCGGACGTGGTTTCCGTCAGCTGATT
>JAULJZ010045886.1:0-14282 GCA_032270985.1 Heliamphora pulchella
CTTAAAAAAAGGCCTATTGGTAGGTTAAGGGTGTAGCACACCTTATAAGGTGAGTTGAGAGCCCCTAGTCGGGCAATATGGGATTCTATCCCCTTATATTATCCCTCTTGCGTGTGGATCAACGTGGTGGAACTAGCGTTCCCACAGACGGCGTCAATTGAAGGGACCACCCCTCTACCGGATCTCGCACCAAGATATTGTTCGATTTTCGCCACTTGGACACACACGATTTTGTTCTTCCTCTTGAGAAAAGGCCTCTTGGTGGGTTGAGGGTATAGTACACCTTATAAGGTGAGTTGAGAGCCCCTAACTGGGCAATGTGGAATTCTATCCCCTTACACCCACAAATGTGAAATAGGGTATCACAACGTCTCTCTCATTATAGGCGCAGGGGGCAACTCTCCTGATAAAGGGTAGGAATCAAAAGGATCTCCTGTGACAGTATCCTAATGTCGAATTTAAACACACTCTTTATATAAGGAAGTTGCACCAACCTTCTAAAATATGCACAAATAGTTCATTACAAAATCAGTCAATGATGATCTCTCCGTGTTGCTAATTATCATTCTCATTTTCTCCTATACAAGACACTAGCTTAAACATCAGAAAGAGTTTTTTTTCACAACGCCCCATCGAACAGGACCTTGCTCTAAGGTTTAAAGTTGCATCCAATAAACTATGATCTTCAAATAAATAGCATTGTCAGATCCCACAGGGCCAGCAAAGGGGGCCTGCTATGACCCAAGTCACAGCAGAGGTGCTGTGAAGGTATTTTGGGTTTTAATTAAAATTTTATAATTTGATTGAAATTATTCGTTATTTTATATTTGATAAATAGTTAATTTATGTAAAAAATTAGATTAATCGGACATCGTTATTTATATGATTGAAGCATATTTATTTTCAAATAAAATAACTAATTTGAAAACAAAATTTTTTGACAAGTTAATCTAATTTTTTAGACAAGTTAATCTAATTTTTAGGTTAATCGTAATTTTTTAGACAAAATTTTTAGACAAATTAATCTAATTTTAGACAAGTTATTCATCTGAATTATGATGTCCGATTGATCCAAATTTTTAGACAAGTTAATTACTCATCAAATATAAAATAATGAACAATTCTAATCAAATTATAAAATTTTCAAAATACCTTCAGAGCAGTCATAGCAGGGTCCTCCTGTGCTTTCAGGGTAACAAGAACCCCAGGCCCCACAGGGCCATAGCTGATACCATTTCTCCCTCCCTTTAGAGTTTGGAGTCCTTATCTTAAATTCCAATATTAACTATTAACATATCCATATACATTTATGTATATATACACACTAAAGTTTTAAATATGGACAATTACATATTTTATTTAGCCAATATGTTTTAAGATTTTGATATGGTGATATTGATATTTTCCAATATAATTAATGATATTATTTGATATTAGGTAATACATAATCGTATCACTTAAACAATACTATTTTAATATCCCAATTAATTTAAAAACTCTCTCTCTCTCTCTCACACACACACATTTATATATATATAATTAAGCAGTTTGATGAGAAAAATATCAGCAAGATTTAAAGTTGCATGCAACTTGTGAAAGTGAGAAATCTACACACCTTCCAAGATTTCCTTTTACCGAGTGGTGAATTGCTTGATGGCTATTTGGACACCATTCTGGAGTTAATCAGGGAGGGATATGATTGTCATTGTACTTAAGGAAGGGTGTCTCTAGCTAGTGAAAAATTTTGAGTTGTTTCAGTGGCTTGATATCCTTTTTTCCCTTTTCTTTACTTCTGCACATTTCGCTTTGGCTTACCACTATTGCGGAGGCATTATTATATTAGGCTCCACTAGGCACTGCTACCTTGGCTGCTTCTCATCATCAGGTTTCCTTTTGTACATACATAGATATTAGATACCTATACATATAGGACTTTTTGTCTTGGGAGCTTCATGGATGCATGGCAGCAGAAAGCCCCTATTTTCATTGATACTAGGTTTTTAATTTTTTTTAATTAATGATAGTTAGCTTATGTTTGGACTAACTTTTTTTAGAAGATTTTTTTGCTTAAAAGTCTCATAAAAAACCAACTTCTTTGGCCTCAGTTAGCTTTTTCTACATATTTTTACATCTAATTTTTAATAAAAAAAAATTAAAAAACCAAAAAATCTAAAAAAAAAAAAAAACTAGTTCAAACATAGGCTTAGTCTAATTTGTTGTAATGTTTAGTTAACGATGTAAAGATAACAATAGTTTGTTGTAATGGTTAGTAACAATGTAAAGATAATTTTTGCAGCCTAGTCCTGCCCTCTTATATCTTCGTTGTTTTGCAAGAATTTTTTCACTGTTAATAACAAATGGAGTAAGAACGTTATCTGTTTCCCTTGCCTGTTTTACCTCACCTTGCCACCAACTACATAAAATAAATACCTTATATTTATATAAACATAAAGTTTATTCTTATCAGTATGATTAACTAAAATATAAAAATATTATATTTATATATCATTTTTCATCTTTATTTTTTATTTTTTATATTTTTAGTTTTAGTTATCCATCAATTACAATTTTTTTATCGTATTATCTATAACTCTTATTAACACAACTTCTTAAATAGTTTATCAACTACCTCCGATATATTTTCTTCCTCGCTCCATCCCGTTACTTTCTCGATCTTTTCTTTTCATCTTCACTGTGATCAAATTGAAAACGAAAATGTGACACAACATTTTGTTGAATTTCTAGCCATGAATCCCCAAATAGTATAATGATCAACTGATTTTAGCCACCAAATGAAAAATCACGTAGACTTTAGTCCACAATAGTAAACTAAGAAAAATAAGAACAACCAAATACGCAGGATATTACGTGGTTCGGCTAATTGTCTACTTTTACGGGAGAAAAGAAACAATCAACTGTACTCAATACACGGATTACAAGTCTAACTCTCTACCTCACAATAATTATGGTCTCAAACTAAACCTCTCACTGCCTTTCTACACTTTATGGTCTCAAAATTAAGCCTCACTCTAGTGTCTTAGACGTTTTTGAACGTTTTTATGTTTTTATGGGACATAAAACCATTATATATAAAGCCTCTAAGGTTAAAACCTAACCCTAGTGCCGCATAAAAAAACTATTTTGTGGCAGACTGCTCAAGCGGACCCCTAACCGCTCGAGCGGTCAATAACTCAAGACCAACCTTTGAAGAGTCAAAAATTTGAGTAAAAAATCAAATAATCTCCACCTTGGCTCAAATTTCTGAATTATCTTTGAAGATTCTTTTTCGAGTATGAGTGCTTCACCCTTTCTGGATCTTCATCATCAATAGATTTGGACCAAATCCAAACCAGACTTAAATTTGATCATTTTGCAATCAACAAACTTCTCATTTTTGGACAGCCTTTCAAACTTCAACTTTTTTGCCTTCTGTGAAGGCTCCACATTCTCTGACACTATTACTTACCCCTGAACTATCCATGTGATACCTGTAACTCTCTTGTTAAACGAAGGTCCTCCACTTGACTGTTCTCGCTGCTGTTAACTTGAACCACCATTATCTAATTTTTTAGGTGAACTAGTCTAACTGAGCTCCACCTTGACCGCTGTACTTTTCTTCTGAATTTCTTACATACTCTGCTAGTCAGCCTGATTAAGTTACAAATGTCTGTGTTTCGTGCCATCCCTATTGGACTTTGTCTGTGTGGCAGTGGTAACTCCACTACCACTATGTCCCCTACCAATATGTACCATCCACTTTCTGCTCTTTCATGATGATTATAGATCCTTTACTGATCTTTATTACTCCATCATTTGTTGTGAACTCATAACTCAAAGAATTTAATGTTCCCGAAGAAATCAATTTTTTTAACCTCGAGACATGTTTGACATTCTACAAAGTTTCTATAACTCCATCAAACATTCTAATTTTTACTGTGCTTATTCCAATTGACTGACACGTTGAGTCATTCGCCATTAGAATGGTACCCTTGTTGTGAGACTTATATGAGTTAAACCAATCTCTAAATAGACACATATGGTACGAGCATTCTGAGTCTAATATTGATGATTTTGACAGAGCTAAAATCTGATAAAATTGAGAGTAATTCATCGCCTGCTTCACCGTTTGACAAATTTTTAGCAAAACTGATAGTTTCTACATGCGCTTTACCCTTCTTCTTTTCCTCCAAATGCTACTTCAATTCTTGGTAATTGCTCTTGTAATGAGCAATTTTGTGGCAATAGAAGCATTCCACATCCCTTATTGCACTTGACTTGAACCGAGATCTGTCACTGTTGGAATCCTGCTCACCTAATCTGCCCATTTCCCGGCTTGACTCAGATTTAGCCACAAGCTCGCCTTCTGCATCAGATCCACTGTCCCTCTTCATCTTCTTATGTGACAAAAGAGCCTTGGTGACCTCGTCTAACTGTAAAGTGTCTTTTTTATACATCAAAGTTTTTACCAGATGATCATAGGACGTTGGAAGCGAAGCCAAACTGATGATCGCCGTATCCCCATCATCAACCTTTACTCCAAACCTGGATAATTGTGAGATAAGCATATCATACATATTAAGGTATTCCAATAACTTTGTACCTTCCCGTTTTTGTAGTCCATATAGTTACTTTTCACGTACAACTTGTTGGCTAGATTCTTTTTGATGTAGAGATCTTTTAGTTTTCGCCAGATCTCGTGTGCTATCTTTACATTGAGGATGTTGTGAATAACCTCGTCTCCTAGAATCAACCTAATCAAACTTGCAACTTTACAATCAAGATCATCCTAATCGTCATCGGTCATCTTCTCTGACTTTTTTGCTTTACCGAGTAACGCCTTGGATACCTCTTACTGGATCAATAAATCCTTCATCCACCTCTGCCATAGGGAGAAGTTATTCTTGCCGGTAAACTTTTTAACTTTGTACTTGATATTCGTCATCTTTATTGCAACTCGTGATTAAGTCAATAATCAGAACTCTAATCTTCCACCATTGCCTTGGATCTTTAATAACCACCGGCTTTAATACCATTTGTTGAAATTTTTAGCCATAAGTCTCCAAATAATAAATAAACAAGAACAATCAAATACGCAAGATATTACGTGATTCAGCAGACTACCTATCTCCACGGGAGCGAAAAAACAATCCACTATACTCAAAACACAGATTACAAGTCTCACTCTCTACATCTCAATAATTATGGTATCAAACTGAACCTCTCACCGTCTCTCTACACTTTCTAATATCAAAATTGAGCCTCACTCTAGTATCTTAGATTTTTCCTAACGTTCTTATGTCCTATGAGACATAAAACTATTATATGTAAAGCCTCTTAAATTAAAACCTAACTTTAGCGCCACACAAAAAAAAAAATTGTTCTGTGGCGGACCACTCGAACAGACCCATGACCATTCGAGCAGTCAATAACTTGAGACCAACCTTTAAAAAGTCAAAAATCTAAGTAAAAACCCGGC
This sequence comes from Heliamphora pulchella, assembly GCA_032270985.1. NCBI lineage: Eukaryota > Viridiplantae > Streptophyta > Magnoliopsida > Ericales > Sarraceniaceae > Heliamphora > Heliamphora pulchella. The sequence goes on from JAULJZ010045886.1 coordinate 5,477, forward strand.
ACATTTCGACCACTACTCAGCCCTATTTCCATTGGTATAACCATGACAAGTTTGTTCAAGAATATTGGCAAGGTTGTAATATTCCATCCCACATCGATAGGAAATAAAAATTTAGTCTGGTAGTTAAGAAAAATTATAGTCTACTATTAATAACTTAGACTTAAGAATTTTAAACCACATTATTAAGCTCTTTATTTGAATTATTAGATGAGTAATCTATTTTTTTCATTACAAAAAAATAGATCAGGAGTTGATTCCCTAGCTAGGCTCTCCTCAGCACTAGTAATTGTAAATTTTAGATGAGTGAGTTATGACTCACTCTTCCTCCATCCCCAATTATTGATCCTTTTGCTCATTGTAGAATTCTTGTGTTTCAAATTTTTTCACTAAAGAATTATATTGAATTTCTTGAATGGTCAGGGAAAATATATACACACACACATGAATATATTGAATATATATTTTATATAAGAACAACATGAATTCAGAAAATGAGATAATTACAGTGGACTTATTTTTTGAACTTGTTTGTTGATAATATCTCTATACATTTTTGTTGATTAGCAAAAGAAAAAAAATATTGTGTAAGAAAAAATATTACAAAAGCACCTCCAAACAACAAGGAAGGCAAATCAACAATCTATAGCCAAACCTACACAAAGACATGCTTAATAGCCAAGGGGAGAGAAAAAAAGAGGTTCTTGGGGCAGATTCAACAAAATGGTAGGAACTTATTCAAACCATAGGAAGTTAAGCGAGCAGTGGCGTCCCCTTTCAAAGAATTGTATTAAGAACCCAAACTCTTCAAAACAAGCTTGGAGGGGTTATTCTATAAATCAATTACCCAAGATTAGAGAAATCATCTTACCAAGTGCCTTGTGCGGGGGAAGCAAGGCCCCATGACCTGATGGATTCAACCTCAACTTTTCAAAAAGTCTTAGACCCTAATGAAGGAGAACATTATGATGTTCATGGTGGACTTTCGCAACAATTGCCGGTTAGTAAGAAGTCGAAATGCATCTTTTATAACATTGATAACTAAGACAATTAATCCTCAAGGATTGTATGAGTATAGGCCTATCATTCTAATAGGATCTATATACAAGACTCTAGCTAAATGCCTGACAAATAGATTGAAGAAGGTGATACATACAGTGATAGATGAAACTCAAACAACTTTCATAAAGGGTGAACAAATGCTGGATGGGGTACTAATTGCAGATAAAATTATAGACCTATGGAAATGGAAGAAAACCAAAGGTGTGGTGTTTAAACTAGATTTTCATAAAGCATATGATTCGGTCAATTGGAATCATATTCTAAATATGATGTTTGGGTTTGGATTTGAAAGCCAATAGATGCAAAGGATGAAATAATGCATATCATCACCTGAAGTTTCCATACTAGTTAATGGCTCACCAACAGATAGTTTCGCATCTAAAGTGGGCTTAGACATGAGAATCCCATATCTTTCTTTCTTTTCAACCTAGCTATTGAGGGACTGAACATAATGGTCAAAAGAGCTAAAGAACTGAAGCTAATCTAGGGGTGAAAGTGGGTAGCATAGATCTATGTATATCCCACCTCTAATTCACGAATGACATAATATTCTTTTGCAATCATGAAAAGGAAGTAATATCAAGAGAATCCTTAAACCTAATGAGCATGTATCAGGATTAAAGGTGAACTTTCATAAAAGTGTGGTTTCTGGGGTGGGGTTGCAGGATCATGAAGAAAAGCAATTAGCCGGGCAACTGAGATGTCAAAAGGGGAAACTCCCTATTCATTTTTTATGGTTATCTCTGAGTTCTACCATGAACAAGGGAAGCACATGGGAAACAGTTTGTCACGCCCTAAACTCCAGATCACGTGAAACGTCCACAAGCAACCAAACATAACACCCAACCCGAGAATACACTCTCAAAATAAACCATACATGCAATGTATATAATCGTCAAACGGCTTACATTACACGGTTCAAACGCCAAAAAACATGTATACACACATGAAACAAAAAGAAACAAAAGGAAGACTACAAATCTTTCATCTCCTCAGCAACCCCGAATCAACTTGCGTGACCGGTACCTAAAAAATATTTCAAATCCCACACTGTGAGCCAAAGCTCAGCAGATACTAAACAACACATGCAATATAAACTAAACATGCTACAAAAATGAGGTGCAGTTTTAAACTCTCTTTCAAGCCTTTAAAAAAAAATAATTTTAACATGCAAACGGGAAAGCGAGGATAATAACTATCTTTTGACTCACTCACGGGAGCCTTGAAAACAGTTTGAAAAAGGTTTTTAGATTGCGATTCACACGAGTCTTAAAAATAACTTGAAATTGATTTTATCCGTCTCACAATGCAGTTTATGCAATCCATATACCCTCTCAGGCCGAGAGACCTCAACTCCAATAGAACGCAGTACAAATACGTAAAATCGGCACTCACAAGTTGCAACCATAGTCCTAACACTGAGATAAAGGTCCGTACACAAACATACATTTCTAGGATAAAACCGTATACTACGGGGTAAAACCATAGACCACGGGGTAAAACTGCAAATTGAACCACGGGGTAAAATCGTAAACCTTTACCATAAGCCACGGGATGAAATCGCTGACCACAGGATTATACCACAAGATAAAATCGTAAATCACGGGATAAGACCGCGCACCACGGGATAAAATCGCATATTTCAAGATAAAACTGAACGCTACAGGATAATACTGAACATCATGGGATAATACCGAATCAACATAAGTATACTAAACTGGGGTTTAAGTGCATAAAGCCACGTACTATCATTACGTTTCACAAACCACGTCACATGCTATCCATGCGACTCACATAACACTTGCAATCCATGCAACATATACCATATGCATCTGTTCCGCATATTCCACATAACCATGCCTATAAAACCTCTGAGTTTTAAAGCATAAACCACGTTACACGTAATGATATCAAACCATGTACTTCCTTTACATAGTCCGTACATAAATAAATTAGAGTTATAAATGCATAAAACTAGTTATAAACGCACATTGCCATATATAACTTCACATCATGACGCCACCCGTCAAATAACCCGAAGCAACTCACATGGATCACCAACAACGCACAGAACAAAACCTAACCCGAAGGCCAACGCTAAATCCCTCAAACTATGAGGTCACAAACACTACCATTTTCCCAAAGGTGCCACGGGTTCAAATACACCCCGCATCCAACCACCACGCACACAGCCATGCCTCAACAACACCATTTCTAAACATGCACGCTATCCCCGAGGACGGCATCTAAGCAAACACCTGAAATCACGACACGACTTCCGAAGCCACCTCACAACCAATTGAACCCCTAAAGAGAATTCAACAGTATTTCAGTCGATTAATCTCATAATCAATCAACTGAATACCGTAAAAACCCAATTGGAAACCAAGAACTCAACCACCAAACAACAACACAATAGCCTAGGATCCAGTCGACCCAAACAAGCTATGGTTTCAACCTTCTAAACCCCGAATCAAAACCTCTAAACACCTATCCAACATCCTCGGTCATACACATGCCCAAGCCTAACACCAAAACCTCGAAAGAAATCCCGACACTCGATTCCATCTAACCGAAACAACATAAACCCCCTTTTTAAATCGAAACTCGATTGATTGAAACATAAAACGAGTTTTCATGCATTTTTCACCAATAAAAATACCCACGATTACACGTAGCACCCTTATAAGACATGAGAGTCTAGGATCCTACCTCGGTGAGTTTAAAACTCGACGCCTCCAAAAATGCACTTCGTCAAAATGGGAATCCGTTCCGATGAACACGAAGCCCCCATCACGTAGAACATGGATCTGCTACTCAATCGCCAAAACCCAAGCCCCGGGCCCTCTGAAAGCTAGAGAGAAGGTAGAAAAACTTGAAGGGAGAGAAAAGATGGATGAAAGATATTTTGTTTGGTTCAAAAAGATATTTTATAGGCTTTATAGAGACTCGTGCCTAGCCACCACCGTTCGAGCGGTTGACCACCGCTCGAGCGGACTCCTACTGACATACCCCTCTGCCATCACCCCGCTTGAGCGCTCAACCATCGCTCGAACGGTCACCCACCGAACCAACACTTTGGCACCACCCCGCTCGAGCGCTCAACCACGGCTCGAACGGTTAATGCTGGGAGAAAGCCCAAACTAAGAACCAAAACCAAGCACCCACATGCATAACACATCTCTAAACATGCTATTCTAAAACGGTTAAAACCATAACCAACACATCATAAAACATCGCAAAAAATAAAATGGATTAGGGTTTCACAACTCTACCCCCCTTAAAAGAATTTTGCCCCCGAAATTCAACTCAAGGTTAAAACAACAAACCGTCGATCGCAGTCGACACATGCGTACGAGATGATCAGCCAAATCACTCATAGGATATAGTCAAACAAGGTCAGGCATCTTAAATAATGGCCAACTATCTCAAAGACTCGGGATCTACAATTGACCCCAACCTCACATCCTCACCAACCGGTGCCTCATCACAGCACATCACCTACGGAGTCCATCACCAACTCCCAAACAGATATAATGAAAAATTAACCCAAAGCCTGTAGACTCAAAAAGTACCTCTACTCGCTGAAGGCATATCTGCATCATCTGGCACAATTGGCACCCTAGAAGAACTAGGAGCTACAAGTGCATACGCTTGGGGCAATGTCGCTCTGCCCTGCCCACCATAACTCGACGCTGTTGGCTGCGACTGAACTGATGTACTCCCACCTGCCATGCGAAAAGTTTGACCCGCAGGATACTGTTGTCGCTCCTGCACATACGAACCATCTGGTGTGCCCACTGTACTCGGTGCACTCTTTCTCTAGGGACAAGTCTTGCGAATATGTCCCATTTGACCACATCTATAACAAATCGGCAGCTCTGTCCCCTACGACTGTTCTAGTATGGAACTCTAAGCCTGCCTCAATTGTGGATCTCGATACGACCTCAGCTGCGGGCAATCTGACACCCGATGCCCCGGCTGTCCACGTCGATAACATCTGACCTCCCTCCGCTTTGGCCTCTCCGACGAAGTCGCTGATGGTGCTGGTGTAGAGAACTGTTGTGGTCCAGATGGATGAAAGCTAGGACCAGAGGACCTCTGCCTCTTGTTAGAACGCCCACCTGTTTGTGCCTCTGTCCCACCCTGAGGTGTCCTGGCCTCCTTGGAAGCTCGAATCTCAGTCATAGTGTTCTCAACCCTTGCTGCTGCCTCCACCAGTTTCGTGAACACCCGAAGTCCCATCGCAACTACACGCTCCCTGATTGCCGATCTCAAGCCCTGCTCAAACCTCATCGAACGCAGCTCGTCTGTGCTCACCAACTCCGGTGCAAACTGGGATAAGCACGTAAACTTGGCCTCGTACTGCATAACATCTATGGCCCCCTGGGTGAAAGTATAAAACTCTTCCTTGTAGAAATCTCTCTTCGAAGTCGGGAAGTATTTCTCCAGAAAACTCCTGTAAAGGCTGCCCATGTGACCCCCACCGTGTTCTTGGCATATCTCCACCACTGGTGAGCATTACCTCTCAACTGAAAGGTGGCAAAAGAAATCCACAACTCATCCTCCACAATGTGCAACGTGTCAAGAATCCGCGTCACCAGCTCTAACCACTATGTCGCCACAATAGGATCAGGATCTCCAGTAAAGGTAGGTGGATCCATGCGCCTGAACTCCCGCCTCGCTATTGTAGCCCTCGCCTCAGTTACTCCCTCTCTCTCTCTAACGGTCTCACCTCTAGCGCTCTTAACCAGCTGTTGGATAGAACCAATCATCACACGCAACAACTCCGTCGCGTCCATCGGTCCTAAGGGAGCATTTGCATCCCCAGCATCAGGGATAGGAACATCCCCTTGGCCAAAACCACGGCCACGACCTTGACCACGGCCACGACCTTGACCACGGTCTCGCCCTCTCCTCGCAGACATCACATCTATATGAAAGCAATGCAAAACGTAAGATGAAACATATAAACACGAACCACATAAACATGCTAACACATAAGCACATAGGTTCATGCTAAACAGACCCTACATACCAAGGAGAACCGACAAGAATGACACATCAATCTGGATAACCAACTCAGATTCTCTGCTAGAAGTCACGTCAGCTAAACGCGTTTCTAAGTTGGCTCCCAAGTTTGTTAATTCAAACGTCCAAAGGCAGGACTAATCAATCCCACAGTTCAACCCCCATGCTCAGATATACACATCATTCTCATGCTTAACATGTTAACACATTCATGTTATCAAAGCATCTAAACACATGCGATCAAGCACACGTAATCAACCTCACACGGTGATGCACTCTCTTTCCATGGCTCTTAAATATTCGAACCTAGAACTCTGATACCAAGTTGTCACGCCCCAAACTCTGGATCACATGAAACGCCCACATGCAACCAAATATTACACCCAACCCAAGAATACACTTTCAAAATAAATTATAAATGCATTGTATACAATCGCCAAACAACTTACATTACACGACCCCAACGCCGAAAAATATGTATACATACATGAAACAGAAAGAAATAAAAGAAAGACTACAAATCTTTCGTCTCCTCAGCAACCCTGGATCAACCTGCGTGATCGATACCTAAAAAATATCTCAAATCCTACACCGTGAGCCAAAGCTCAGTAGATACTAAACAACACATGCAATATAAGCTAAACATGCTAGGAAAACGAGGTACAGTTTTAGACTCTCTTTCAAGCTTTTTAAAAAAAATTAATTTTCATATGCAAACGGGAAAGCGAGGATAATAACCATCTTTTGGCTCACTCACAGATGCCTTGAAAATAGTTTGAAAAATGTTTTTAGATCGCGATTCACCCGAGTCTTAAAAACAACTTGAATTTGGTTGTATCTGTCCCACAATGCAGTTCATACAATCCATGTACCCTCTCAGGCCGAAAGACCTCAACTCCAATAGAACGCAGTACAGATGCGTAAAACCAGCGCTCACAAACACTGAGATAAAGGTCCGTACACAAACACACATTCCCAGGATAAAACCGTATACTACGGGGTAAAACCATAGACCACGGGATAAAACCGCAAATTGAACCACGGGGTAAAATCGTAAACCCTTACCGTAAGCCACGGGATGAACCTACCGACCACGGAATTATACTACGAGATAAAATCGTAAACCATAGGATAAGACCGCATACCACGGGATAAGACTGCGCACCAGGGGATAAAACCGCATATTACAGGATAAAACTGAACGCAGGATAATACTGAACATCATGGGATAATACCAAATCAACATAAGCATACTAAACCAGGGTTTAAATGCAGACTCCTTATGGACTTAGGACCTAGACGCCTTATGGACTAGGGTTTGAAGAAATCGTAAGACACCTTCTGAACTTAGGACCTAGACACCTTATGGACTATGGTTTGAAGAAAACCTAAGACACCTTATGGACTTAGGACCTAGACGCCTTATGGACCAGGGTTTAGAGAAAACCTAAGGCACCTTATGGACTTAGGACCTAGACACCTTATAAACTAGGTTTTGAAGGAAACCTAAGACACCTTCTGGACTTAGGACCTAGACACCTTATGGACTAGAGTTTAGGGAAAAATCTAAGGATCGTCACTCGCATACGAACCTAGGGTTAAAAGAATTTTTCCAGTGCACCAGGGCTTAGAGTGCCTAGTCTTCTAGGGCTTAAAAGATTTGCCTGGCACACCAGGACTTAGGGAACCTATGAGTCGTCTTACGAACCTAGAACCTAGACAACGCATCGCATATGGCTGGGATTTGAAAGAAGTTTGCCTGGCACACCAGGGCTTGGATCAACGAACCATTGCTGAGAGCTGCTACACAGCATTTAAGATCCACGAGCTCATGTTTTTTGCTTTGGTCTTGAAGAGTTATGCCCCACTGTAGAGGTGTTCACCTGTGTTCTTAATCTTGTCCTATGGGAGTTCATGCCAATACTTTCCACGTTCATCATACATCCTTGTGGCGAAAAGATTTATTTCTTCATCCATGGGGATTCATTGGGCATAGATTTTGTCCTACCGGCGCCCTTGGTGACTTCAGCTTTTAGGTACGGTGCCGTTATGTTCTATGCATCTGTCTGCTTGTCCAGTACCTTTTGGTTTCTATAGAGGCCGAGTTAGTACTATTCTGGTGGACGTTGCTGAGTAAATAAGAGCATAAAAGGACTCAGTGCCCCTAGTTTTGGCTGAGACTCTAATTGATTTAGATGCTATCCATTGGGGTGTCACCTTGTCTTTTGCCGGTAGTTCTCTTATTCTCCAAGGCAAAGCTCAAATCTCTCATTTTCTCGCTCTTCTCTCATTTTGTTGATTTTTTCTCGGTTTTTAACGCTCTTCTCTCATTTTGCTGATTTCTCTCCTTTTCCTGATTTTTCCTCAATTTTTACCACTCTACTCTCCTTTTGCTGATTTCTCTCGATTTTTACCTCTTTTCTCTCTTCTCAGATCTGGCTGATTAAGAAGGTAAATCTTCTGCAAAAATAGGGTTCGAAAGGGTACATCGTTGTTGCCTTTGTCTGTCATCTTTTTTACTCGATATGCACTACCGATGTGGCTTGGAGATAGTATCTTTTTTCGGTGACTAGAAGAGACATCACTTGCCAGTGCTCTTGGTGGCGGATCCCCTTTTATGACTTTAACCATTATGGACTATCCAAATGTCTTGCTGATTGGTCTACGGCTGTCCACTTTCTTCTATCCCCATCGGATCATGAGGCAGTTTGGTTGA
>JAULJZ010045919.1:0-14280 GCA_032270985.1 Heliamphora pulchella
AAATTCTTATAAAATAAAAAATTAATTTTATTAAAATTAAATTAAATACTAAAAATATGATTTTCAGTATACCAACCTTAACAATCTCTCACTTATACTCAAAATTATATTGTCTTACATCTGATTCTCATGCCCTCTACATGTCTATTAAAAGTCTTAACCGGTAAGCTCTTTGTAAAAGATCTACAAGGTAATCACCTTATGTAAATTCTATGTCTGACTAGAAATCTGAGTCTACGAACCCCAAAGGTACTAGACTGCCTGCCTAGTAAACTAACATATAATCCTTAGTCCTTTTCAGGTACTTCATTATATTTTTTATCGCAGTCCAATACTTCTGCCCTGAATTAGACTGATATCTGCTAACCATGCCAACGGCAAAGCAGATGTTGGGTCTAGTGCAAAGCATAGCATACATAAGGCTTCTTACTACCGAAGTATAAGGAACCGCCTTCATCTTCTCTATCTCATCAGGTGTCTTAGGACACTGATCATTGGATAGAGCAATTCCTTACCTGAAAGGAAAAAATCCTTTCTTAGAATTCTACATGTTAAAACGAGCAAGAATATCATCGATATACTTTACTAGTGATAAGCCCAACATCCTTTGTTTTCGATCTCGCACAAGCTTGATCTCAAGAATGTGACTACCTTCTCCCAAGTCCTTCATATCGAACTGTCCAAATAACCATACTTAAACTGTAGATAATGCCCCCACACCGTTTTTGATGAGCAAAATATCGTCTACATAAAGTACAAGGAAGATCACCACGCTTTCGTCATGCTTCTTGTACACACAGGACTCATCTGGATTTTGATCAAAACTATAAGATTTTATTGCTTGATCAAATCGAGTGTTCCAAGATCTGGATGCCTGCTTAAGTCTATAAATGGATCTCTTAAGCTTGCACAACATGTGTTCCTAGCCCTTTGTAATGAATCCGTTTGGTTATATCATATAGATATACTCATCAAGACTTCCGTTAAGGAAAGCTGTCTTAACATCCATTTGCTAGATTTTGTAATCCAAATGAGCCGCAATGGATAACAGAATCCGAATAGACATAAGCATGGTTACCGGCGAAAAAATTTCCTCATAATTGATCCATTCTTTCTGAGTGAACCCTTTAGCAACAAGCCTAGCTTTGAAGGTTTCAACCTTATCGTCTGCTCCTCTCTTTCTCTTGTAGATCCACTTGCATCCAATGGATTTTATCCCTTCGGGTGGTTCTGCAAGTTTTTAGACCTGATTGGAATACATAGATTTCATCTTTGAATTCATAGCCCTTTGCCAAAGATCTACATCTTTGTCTTGAAGTGCTTCATTGTAACTACAGGGCTCAGTATCTAGTTCTGCCGGGATCCTGTTAAAGGACTCTCCCAAGATCATATACTAGTCAGGTTGATGAATAACCCTCCCACTACAACGAGGCACTACCTGTGTCTATGTACAAGCAGTAACACGCTGTGCAGAATCAGAACCCTATGCATCAGCACCCTGTTCTTGATTTGCACCTGTCCTGATAACCCTCCCACTACGACAAGGTAATAAAATATCAGTGACTTGTTCTTTTGTTATACTTGTATTTCCTCTCTGTTCTTCTAAAACAATATTACTTTTGAACCTGTGATCCATAATATATGTAAGGACCCGGTTCTAAACAATAGGATTAGTAACGGTAAACCAATAAGATCTTAGGTCATAATAAGATTAAAATCTTAACATGATCAAAACCTAAGAATTAGACCCCGAGAATCAAAACAATAAAATAAAAAGAAAGCCCTCTAATCTTGAAGATCATTAAGTTAAATCTTGAAGATCATTAAGTTACCATAAGAACACTCACTCAAAACTCTAAAGAGCTAAACTTAAAAATAAAACTTCATGCCCCAAACCCTTCTTAAGAAATGATGACTTGGCCTCGTAACCTTCTAAACCCAACAATTTATATGTGTTGTCCTATTACAGTAAAATTCGACTCCCAAATTCAAAGAATAAGAAAATTAAACCTAAGCCCCAATGTAAAAAAAATTATATTCAAAGGCCTAAACCCCGTGACTTCTAATAATCACACTTCAACCCCAAGTCTTTAAGATAACTATACTTTCACCCTGAGACACCAAAGTTCATAACAAGTTATCAATGCCATATGAATACACTTAAATACTCATCCAGATTACACCCAAGAGTTCCTAAAACTCTTGGTATTAATAATTACACACTAGTCCCTCACGTCTCTAAAATTTCACAAAAGTCCATGAGATATTTTTTACTCATAATTCTCTACAACTAATATTAATTAATATATATATATGCTAAATACATATATGTCATGTGTGTGAGACCACGTAAGAGTATGTGCCAACTTTATTCTAATAAGATAAAATACAATATTTCAAATCAAATTTCAACTTTCAAGAAAAGATAATTAAGTTTTCAAGACTTGCAAAAAATAATAATAATAATAATAAGAATAATAATAGAAGATAAACAAATAGCCAAATAATATAATAAATGATAAAATAATAATAATAATAATAGAAGTCATAAAGTTTAAAATAATAATAGTATATAAAATGTTAAATTACAAAATAATAATAATAATATAAAGTATTAAATCACAAAATTATAAAAAATAATAATAATAAAATAAAATAAAAAATAATGATAAATCTACTAATACCTACATTCTCCAACCAAGCTCTATATGTGTATATAGGTATGCATATATAAGAGAATTTCTATAATACAATATAATAATCAATAAATGTCAAATCTCTACAATCCACGATTTCAATTAAAATAATTAAAAAATGTCAAATTTCTACAATACCCTAAATATGAAAATCAATAAGTAAAAAATAACCCTATTATATGTATATATACATACCAAAGAGAATCTCTACAACCAAATAAAATAATCAAAAGTAAAAATCACTTTAATGTATATATCAATCAAAGAGACAAAAGTAACTTATTATATATATGTATATGTGTATATATAAGTCTCTACAACCTAATATTATAATCAAAACTAATAACCCAATATAATAATACAACTTTAAGCCAACTTATATATTATTATAAAAGAGAATTAATACAAAACATAATAAATTAAATAGTGATAAAAATAATTTAAGATTATGAAATTGAGTTTTAAAAACTTAAATTTATCAAATTAAATTAAAACTAATATAAAAGTAGTTAAAAATGTACACCAAGTTACAAAATTACACAAAAATCAAAATTTGGCACTGTCACCTCAACAAAATAATGCTATAATTAAACTACAGTATAAAAATTCGGTGTAACACTTAAAATCATTATTTTAATTCAAAACTATAATTATCATACTCAAAAATATACATTGAGTTAATTTTGGAATACAATTCTTGAACAATTTAGTATATATATATATATATATAATTAATTATACAACATATTAATATAATACATATAAAAACTCAAATTGGAGCCTAAAAACATAGCCACTAGCACACTCAACCTCATTTTTATATACATATTGTCATACATGCATGGGTTTTAAGTGGTCATAACCTCCCATAGGTCTTACATATACATCAATGAGCATGACTTTAGCCACAAGATTGATTTTAAAAAGCATCAAACACCCCCATTTTCAGCCAAGCACTCCTAAACCAGAATTTTTTGGTCTTCAAAATATCTCTAAGTGTTGGAAGAGTGAGCTAGAAAGAGAGAGAAGAAAAGCTTGGTATTCTTGGTGTTCTTGAGCATTCTCCTTCAAAGATCTTTATCATCCGTCATCTCAAGCCTCTATATCAAGGTAGAAACATCTTTGTACATTTATTTTTTATTTACAAGTCTCCTCTCATCTCCTAATCTCACCAAAATCCAAGATTCATGCTCAAACTCATGAGATGTGGTCTGAGGCTTATTTTTTATTCTTTCTCTCTCTCCTCACCATCCTCCACCTTCTTTTGATTTTCATCCACGTACATGGTGTATAGATCATGTATAAATCATATATATGAGAGATATAGCCATTCATGCAAAGGATATGGGCCAAGAGCCAAGAAAAAATTCATGTCATTTTACTTTTCAAATCTGTCCAGAAAATATTTCTGTCAAAAATCTAATTTTTGCCATTTTCTTTGGGTGACCTAGACTCGTCAAATATTTTTGAAATTTTTACTGTGGTTTCATGAATATATTATTTACATGTACAAATTTTTTTGAGATCCAAATCTTTTCCCTTATTTTTCTAAAAATAGAGAAGTAACTCAAGTTAAAATGGCTGTCTGGACAGGCCACTTTAAATCCACTCCATTTACTATAGAAGTAAGCTCTCGGTATAATTTTTATGTGGTTGGATAGATAAATGTCTTCTCTTTCTAACTCCACTAGAATCAACCCGTTTGCATGTGTATATAGAAAATGGCAACGATTCTCTCAAACTGTGTCGAATCAGGACACTGTTTGGTAGCATATCCATAATAAATTCAAGAAACATGAAGAAAATACAAGGTCAAATCCCAGAGCTTCTAAACTCACAGATCTACCACTTTAAAAATTTTAAAAATGAATTTTTGAAGTCTATTCCTCATTTCTATTTTTGAAGCCACTGAGTTTTTGCGCAACTATTCTGGAATTTTTTCTCTACATTGTCACAGAAATTTGTTTTTTCAAAACCGAGGCCTTAGGGGCAAAATGTGAAAAAGTGTAAAACATAAAAAGTGTTCAGAACATCCCAACTAGGGTGTCTACCAAATCTTAAATTTTATTTCCAAGTCTAAGTATTTTAAAACCCCTTAAACCAGTAACTAAAACCTAAAAATCCTGACAGTGGTTAACTGTGTTTTTGTGTTAATGCTATTGTTTTGGATTTCCTATGTTATGTTATGCATGGTTAAATAATTAGAATGTGTGATATTGTCTTGATATATTTACATGATTTTAGTGGTTGAATTATTTACATGCAAATTTAGTTAAATCGTTAATCTATGCACATTGTATTTTTAGCCGAAGTATTTTAACGTAATTTTAGATTAAATGGTATACTTTTTACCTTACATGCTAAATAATCATACGCATGCATGAATTCCCATGTAAGTTAAAAAATTATAATTTTAGCATATTGAATCATGCCACATCATCATTGGGTGGGTTTTACGGAATTCACCATTTTATTTTAAGAAAAGAATGAAAATTGAATCTTAGGGTTGGTACTGTAATTGATGGAATTGAAATTATTAAAAATTTAGATATTTAAAAATATTGTGATATTGGCTATATGTCCTGATTTGTTTTGAGAAGTTTTTGCCCCAAGTGCTAAATGCACATTATTGTGATATTTGTATTTTGATGAAGGCGGTTTGGGTGGCATAATAATCGGAGTTAGATTTTACGATCCCGCGTTTGACCTTGACCTGAGAGTCGAGATCCTGAGTGTTGACTTATCCACGCCCTTGCCATCAGTGATGACCCGGCTGGACACTTAGTCCGCTACGTAGTCATTTCATGGCTTAAGGAACGCTCTTTGTCGGCCAATAAACTTGGTCAGCATGATTGGGATCATGGGGTTTTAGGATGGTTCATCTCGGTTTGGAAAACCTATAATAACTTAAGTATAAATTAGATTACAAAATTAAATTGATTGCATCATTTCTCATCATAATCACTGTCATGATTAGCCTGCTATTTTTTTTATCTGTCGTGTTTTGACCTGTTACTTGAAAATATTTGTATGTTGGTGTGAGTTTCTCTGGCATTCCATGTCAGGTTCCGAAGAGTTAGAAGAGCTTATTGACGAGTACGTGGACACGGACATAGAGTCTTGATTAAGAGATTCTCGCTTTCATCCCAGCCTTCATTGGCCACGTAGTATTAGTTTTGTGGTTATCCACCTATTTCTTGTATTGTTTGATGTACTTCGAAAAGATTTTTATTTGGGTCTGTACTATATAACTCTACGTATTTTTCTTTTGGGCTTGTATGTGTATTATCGTTATTTATGTTTCGCAGCCCTATTAGTTAATTGCCGCTTTAGATGCTCCTGAGATTTGGGGCCTCACAATATAATCATCTTCTAAGAATTGGGTATTGGTGCTAACAATGATCTTATGATCCTTAATATTATAAAATAGACCACCCTTCGCACCCTTGGGATATCTAACAAAGAAATAGACTTCTGTCCTTAGTTTCAACTTACTCGCATTTTCTTTCAGCACATGTACTAGACACTCCCAGATTCGAATATGTTTCAAACTAGGCTTACGCCCGGTTCACAATTCCGTGGGAGTAAAAGGTACTAACTTAGAAGGAACCAAATTTAGAATGTAAGCCGATGTCTTTAAAGCGAGTCCCCAAAATGAATTGGGTAAACCTGAGTAACTCATCATGGACCTTACCATCTCCATAAAAGTTCTATTCCTTCTTTCTGCTACACCATTTTGCTGTGGAGTGCTAGGTGCAGTCAACTGGGATGTAATCCCCTCTGATGACAAGTAGTCATTAAACTCTCCAAAGAGGTATTTTCTACCACGGTCGGATCGTAGTGATTTGATACTTTTACCTAAACGCTTCTCTGCCTCCGCCTTGAATTCTTTGAATTTCTCAAAGCATTCAGACTTATGGTGCATCAGGTAAATGTATCCATATCTTGAGTAGTCATCAATGCCACCTTTAGCTTGGATTGTCATAGCACCACACACATCATAATGAACTAGCTCCAACGGTTTTTTAGCTCTATAGCCTTTGGTCGAAAAGGGCTTATTGGTCATTTTATCTTCTAAGCAAGATTTACAGACTGAAAGGGCCTCCACTTCTAATGAACTTAAATGTCCATCTGCTACCAGTCTGTTTATCCTTTTTAGATTAATATGACCCAAACGTAAGTGCTAAAGAAACGTTTGTTTAATTAAAGAAGGAAACGTTCTCTTATATGGTAAATTAGATGTGTTATTAATTTCAGTTAGTTGCAGTATAGGAGAGATTAGAGTAATAACATAAAAATTATCCACCAATGTATTAGAACAGATAGCCTGTTTATTATCCTTAATAACCAGAGTTATTGAAATAAATCACATATCCGTATTTAACCATTCTAGAAACGAAAACTAAGTTCCTACTATTGGAGAATACATAAAGATAATCTCTCAATATTAAAACCCTATCTCCACTAAAACTAAGAGTGACATCTCCTACTACAACTGCTGATACCTTCGTATTATTACCCATATGCAGGTAAATCTCTCCATCACTAAGTTGACGGATATTTTGGAACCTCTGCAATGAATTACAGACATGATTAGTGCCTCCCATATCTACACATCAGATACCGATAGATAACACCGCTAAACATGTTTCCACAATCAGTGAACAGAAATTACCCTGTTTGTTCTACCTTCTGAGAAATACTAGACATACCTTTTTCCAGTACTAGGTCTGGTTGCAGTGAAAACATCTGTCTTTTGACTTTTTTACACCAGTCCGTGGCCCACTAACTACCCTGAAAATCGTGTCTACCTATTTCTGAATTCTTTTCTTCTTCATGCCTTTCGGTCCAGAAGAAGAACATTTTTTAGAAACAAACACATTTTCTGGTATTAAAAGAATACCATTTGTAGTTAAAGTTATATCCAAGTCACATTTTCAGTCAATAAAATTCAGTCCCGTTAGTTTATTTTCTTTAAATTTTAAAGCAAGTGGATTAAAAACTATTTTAATCCTGAGAATCACATAATTAAAAAAATCGTTAATTATGATGAGCAAAATTTTGAATATATTTTAATTTGTTTCCCTCTACCATTTTAAAATTAATTCGCCAGTAGCCTAGTAATCTGAGAATAGTATGCATCGATGGGAGAACGTCTACTATCCTTTATAAGACCAGACAGGCCAATTTCTTTTAATTTTATTATCTAGGCAACTGACCCTGCCAAGTAAAATTAAATAACTGGCATAGTTTCGGTCCGGTATATAATAGCAGTGACTTAGATGGAGACGATACTATTATATACAGTTAAGTGTTAATCATCCTCTATTCCCAAATTAATCGCTTCGTAATAAACCCCTCGGATGAAAAAGTGATCTACACTAACAATTATCTAGAATTACCTTTAAATGAAGTTTGTTCTGACGATACCGTAATTAATATGTCCGTTAGAGAGGAAGGCTTTACTGCCGACACGCAGCGTTTAATTGCATCGCCTACAAACTGGTAATGGAGACCGTGGAATTTATCTGTAAATTAATTTTCTCTCCCACTTAGATTTTTAAAATACTTTTGAGGGTTATAAAAATCCGTTTAATTAAAATAAATTTATTAATTTTAAAAGACACTCAATCAGAAAAAATCAACATCTTTCCGTGTACACAATTCTATATATTCTGATTTATCAAACCATCTTTCCGTGTTTAAATGCATAACAAATAAAATTTAATAAATGCACAATTTTTCTCCAGCTTTTCAGCTAAAGTAGTGATTAAAGGTATTTATTTATTTTATTTTTTATTTCACATTTTTTGAAAAATAATAATTTATTTCGATTAAATATTTTTGTATTTAATTAATTCAAAATTTAGAATTAATTCCTACGTTTTTTCAAGATATTCGATTTTTAAAAAAAAAACATCTTAAACGTGATATTTTGTAAAAAAAATAAAATATCTAAAAATTTTCATTTAATTAAAAATAATTAATTAAAAAACTTAATTTTATTTTTCATTACAAAATATTTTAATTAAAATTAAATTTTTGATTTAATTAAATTAACAGGATAAATAAAACAGACATGCAATCTTCCACGCAGTTTATATTTATATAAACACGATATATATATATTTCAATTTTATGATCTAAGTGAAATGCTGAAGCGTTTCAGTCTCCTAAAGAGGATAAGCTGTAATAATCCTCTTTTATCTTTGATTCTTGTGTCCTAATAGCATCAGACATCCCTGATACTATCTGATATATCAATATATATCATATCAGTCTCATATATATCAGAACATACATCAAAACTAGGCCCAAGAGAGAAAAAGTCACCGGCAACCACCAGCCACCGCCGGCACCACCTTGCCGCCACTTTCAGGCGACTCATGCCGCCTCATCCGAACTCTGTTTTCGACAAGCTTTATACCGTTGAAAAGCTCTCAAAATATAGGATTTTTCTATCAAAAAATCTTCTTAAAACCAGTATGACAAACGGCCCGAACCTCAAAAAATGCTACTACCCGCCACAGCACTGTGCCACCAACTTTTCGAGACTTTGTCGACCTCTTCCCGAACTCGATTTTCGACGTACTTTATATCAAAATAAAACTCTCGAAAAATACTATTTTTCTATAAAAAAATTATGCTAGAAAATAGCCTAGAAAACTGTCAAAAAAACTGCCCAAAACTGCTGCTGCTGCACCCCAGCGCCGCCGCCTAGAATCGCCAACTTCCCGTCGCCGTTCCAACCTCATTCGAACTCCGTTTTTTACGTTATTTATACCGTTGAAAAGCTCTCAAAAAGTAAAATTTTTCTATCAAAAAATGGTCAAAAATAGCCCGAAAAACTATTTGCCGCCTGTTAGGGTTGTGATTTTGGCCCAGTTTTTTTTTTAATTTTTGACAGTATTTTGAGGTATGTTTTATTGTAATTTTATGACTAAAAAATTACCCAAAAAAAAGTTCCAAAAATGGCCCAAAAATCATAAAAATCGCTGCCGAACCGCCGCCGGCAAAGCTGTTAGAACCAGGCTGTTTTGGTGACTTTTTCTCGCTATTTTTGACTTATTTTTTATGCTATTTTTTATTCATAAATACTGCAAAAAAACTCACTGAAAAAAATCGTTTAAAACTATTAAAAACTTATCGCGATACGTGGATCGTAAAAATTCGAACCACTGCTGGTGCCGCCTCCGTTCTTTAATATGTTCAACATATTCTTAAATAATCTAAACAGATATTTTAAAAATAGAAACTAGCTATTATATCGATCCTATGTCCCGAAGGCTCACATTTAATCTATCACGATCAATTTTCGTGATTAAAAAAAATAATCATCATTCACACCATTCAATCAAACATGAAAATTAAATGACGATCATAAAATCAGGATTAGAATACCTACAAAACAAAGTTAGCAATAGTTCTAAAATTACCCCGCCCCAATAACCGAAAACAAAAAATAAAACGACTCTGATACCAATTGTTGGAAGCAAAACTGTCAAGATTTTTATTTTTGCAAACGATTATCTGAAAAAAATTAACTGGATGGGCAAACGCCAAAACGGGCTCCAGATAAAAATTTTTGATAACGAACGATCAAAATAAAACCCGTGCATCCGAAATTAATTTAGAAGAATACCTTTTTACGGGTTGAATCTTCAACTACGATTTGAATTCGAGTTGAAACTCCTGTCAGATATTCTACTGTATTCTCTTATGCGATTCTCGGATATAGTGTGAGCTATAATCCTCCGAAAACTCATGCCGACAGAACCAGGACAGCTTTAGTCTTAGAAGATAAGTTATGAAACTGGTTGAACCTATCCGCATATTTATAGGGCTATAGTAGGGACCTAGGAAATGATTATGAGTAAGACTTCCAGTGGAACACAGATACGTATCAGCGATTTTCGTAATTAAGCAAACCTCATAGCGATATCTGTAATTATGAAAAACTAGCAGCGATTTCTGTAATTTTCATAAAATATTAAATTACAGTTCACACTACTGAAGAACTATGATTGCACTTTGACCCATAATCTCAAGACCGTATAGCATTGAGCTCCTGTTATTAAATACTTGCCATTTCTCCCCACGTTAAGATTCTTGATACCCGTCAATTAAATTTAATTACTAATAATTTAATTTAATCGACATTTGGGTATTCCTTAAGCCATTCTGTTTAACTTATTTAACTGCCGAATAATCAAATCTACCAGTAGGGTTTGGCCCGGTCAAAACTTATAAACTTTCTTAAGGGGGTATCGTCAATTTCGATCCTTCGGGACGTAAATTTCGTCAATAATTAATATTTTCTATTTAAATAAAACTGTTATCCAACTCACCGGGAATATAGACCCATATAAAATTGCACCATCTAATGAATCAAAATAACGAATATTAAATATACGCAAATCAATAATTATTTCAAGATTAAGAGGATAAACACTATTCATAATAATCTTGGGATGTGAATTAATTTATATAGTTAGTATAAAATTAATTACCCCAAATATCCCGTTCAATACACACAAAGTGTACTAGCACAGAAAGTCGGAACAATAGACGATGCTATTATCTGTTCCTCGTAACCAAGATTGGCCTACTAAAATTCTGTGCTATAGTCGTACCGATGGTATGTCCATTTCCATCTAAACTATGAATATAAATTTTATATTTTGAAAAAATCTAAAATCTGATCTCCTGTGTGCAAACCGTACTCTACACACCAGAATAAATACTATACAGAATATCGAACATCCATACATAATATTAAAGAAATGATACACATACATTGTTCATAAAGATTCTCATAAAATAGAAAATTATTTTATTAAAATAAAATTAAATACTTAAAATATAATTTTCAGTATACCAACCCTAACACTTACTAGCCAAGGCAACCTTCGATGTGGTCTTTTTGCCCCCCAGTCTGTTCATCCAATTGGTTTCTGCTTTCTTATTTAATTAGCTTCAATCCCTCTCTTGTCCATACTATGTTCGGTGCATGTCGACGAGGAAAAGGTAGACTTCTTGGATAATCTGGATGTACGTCTGGTAATGCTCTAGTAGCAAACTTTCTCTGCAATCTACGTTTTTTAGAAGTAGTAGCCAGCACATACCATCCCTCTGAAGAAGGAAACTTGGGATGTCTCAATCTGTCCCATCGATCAATAGGTGAGATAGGAGGCCTCACCATCCTTCTTTGAGGTTATTCAAAATGTCTTCCCTATCAATCTTCGAAAGGCATGCCTTTTGAAATCTTTGCCATGGTGCTGGTGCAGCTTTACCATGAGGCCAGTGTGGCCTTCTTCCAAGATGTTTAATCTCTTGAGTTGCTGGTAAACATGGGATTACTGGGTTCCCATTCAACAGAAATGGCCCATCATTTGGTCCGTACATCTCCTTTCACAAGGACCAAAAATCTTAGGTCTAGTCTCTCGTAAATCAATTTATCCCCCATATAAATTTGTAAATCTCCTCCTCCCATTGTATTAAAGCACAACACTGCTTTCGAGAAACATGTTTTCATCTCCTTTTTAGCTACAGTGTCTTGCATCTTTGCCTTGCCTTTATCAAGCTTAGCAATCTCTTCACGAGTAATCACACTTGGTAACTTTCTCACGACCTTTCCAAGGTCGGTTGATATCATGTTTATATTGAGCATATCAGGAAATGGATCACTGTTAACCTCCATGATCTCTTTTCCATTGGCATATTGCAGCATCCCTTTTTGAATCAAATCATGTATGGCATTTCGAAATGTTATACAATTATTAGCAGAATGCCTAAAAGAATTGTTCCATTTACGATATTTTTTACTCTTCCATTCTGTTTCAGGTGGGATCAAATGGTCATTTGTCAAAGTAATGAGCCTCTGCTTTACTAGCTCATCAAATAGTTCATCTTCCTTAGATAAATCAAATGAATATTGTCGTAGAGTGGAAGATTGATTTCTTTTATTTAATTGTGTAGACGGTAAACTCAATGGTTTCTCTATTTTTTACAACGTATCACATATGATTGGAGTCTTACCAACAACTTGCGCTACATCTACTTCTACATCTCCTTCGACCTCTTGATAATAGGTCTCAAGAGAAGTTGATTTTTGATGCATTTTTTCTTTTAATTTACCCTCATATTTGGTAGCCCTTGAAGCTAACTCAAACAAATTTTTAAACTCCATTCCTTCGAATTTTTTTCTTAGTTCAAAATCTAGACCATTTTGGACTAATCTCACCAATTCAGTTTTTAGTAAGAAAACATAACATCTATTCCTCATTCTTTTAAATTTACTAAGAAACTGCTCAGTAGTCTCTGTCGAATGTTGTTTTAATTTAGCCAGGTCTGCTATAGTTACTTTAGCTTCAATTCTAAAAACCTGAGCATGGAATTGGTTTTCCATTTCCTGCCAATTCTGTACTGAATTAGCTGGTAAGTTGATAAACCATGTAAATGTAACTTTTAGTCAAGGAATGTGAAAACAGTTTCATCTTAAAGAAATCATTGTTTCATACTTCTCCACATTGTAAAGTGAATCTACCTATATACTTTATAGTTGATTGGTTCTCTTCTCCTGGAAGAAATCATTCTTTCATACTTCTCAAATATTTTCTATCTCTCTTGTACAGAGAGCCTTTCTAGGCTCTTCGATTGACCATTTGGACCACTCAACTGATCCACTTTATTTACTGTGTTAGCCCCATTGGCAATTTTTGTAGAAGTTATGTCACGCCCCAAACATCCGGGTCACGCGAAAACCTACCAAAATACTCATTTATGAAAATAAAATTTTCATAAGAAATCAAAATGTACAACATTTGGATAAAAGTCCCCACAGTTCAACTCTCATAAATTGTAAAACATGCATCTTCATACATGAATAAATATATCGCCAAAAGGCGTACAAAATCAGCCTCAATAGGCATCACATGTGTAAGTACATGTACAAAACGGAAAAACTACAACAAGCTTTCTATCACCTCTGCAACTAGGTCAACTCCTCATACTCACCTGAAAAGGTTTTACAGCAAATTTTCACACTGTAAGCCAAAGCCCAATAGAAAAGTAGACAGTAAAGCTGTAAAGCAGGCTATGCAATTACACACACACAGGCTCAACCACCAGAGCCAAAAAGATTTTCCTTCTAAAACCATAAATTTTTCGTCAGACTAACACGAGTCTCCAAAAAGTTTTATCTCATAAAACTTCACATTTTTAATTCTTCAAACTATGCATATCATCCTAGCAGATATCATGCCATTGTTAAAGAAAAGTTGTAAATAAAGCAGTAAGCTCGACTCAGGCCACATAGCCGAGGAGAAGATAAAATGTAGTCCTATGTACCGACTCTACCATACCGACAAAGGTAATAACTATAGATTCTCGTCCATTACCCTCGACCCGTAGGTTTAGTAATGACAAGTTCTATACGGAGTTACAACAATAACGCCATTAACGGAGGCAACCGAACCACTTAATTTACGAAAACTAGCCCGAAGGTGCAGAGCACCTGCTGCTTAATTTACGGGACCTGAGCCCGAGGGTACAAAGCACCCAATCACACTCAATTTACGGGGAC
>JAULJZ010045930.1:0-14279 GCA_032270985.1 Heliamphora pulchella
GCACCCGGCAAATATTCTGACCCGTCAATCCCGCCAGTTTTTTAGAGAGAGAAACAAATCACCATGGTTTTTAGAATAGACGAAAAAGAAACATTATAGACCGGAGTTTGTAGAGGACAATAAAAAAAAGAATTTTTGAAAATATTTTTCATATGTCAATCAAACACCAAAAAATAAAAATAAAAAAGATAAATTTTGTAAAAATATTTTACATCAAAAAATATTTTACTTTGAAACAAACGAAGCCTTAATGTTATTGATTTTTTTAAATGTTAACAAAAGCCGGAATACTGTCTAATTCCTTTTCATTATGAGAAATTAAAAAGTAATTTTTTAAAAAAGTTAAATAAGACGAAAAATATTCTCAAGACTTTTAAGTGATTTTTTTACTTTAATATTTTTAAATTTTAATTTAAAATTTATATAATTTTTAAATTACTCTCATCACAAACAACCAAAAACTAAAGCATTTCAATTATTAGAACCACACCACCACAACTATCCCAATAATCCCATTGGACACCACCACCACACCACCATTTCTACCATTACGCCACGCTCGTCACCATTGCCACTCTCTCACCACCTACTCTGCCACCATCAAAGCCCACCACTAGCACAAACCATAACCTCACCACTACCGTTACCGTCGCAACCACCATGCCACTAAAACTATTAATCACACCCTCCTTATCAATTGGGTCATTTGAAAATAATAAGATAATAACTTTTACATTAAATAATAATTAATTATTTAAAATTAGTACAACACAAACTAGTTTAACATCTCAATTAATAGATATAATACCGTTTTGATACAATTATATAGTTGTTTTGACAAAAAAATATTAAATACTTAAATTTTTATGATTATATTTTGCGAGATTTTACATTTTAAAATCGATATATAATAACATGCTATCAATAATATCAAAAATATAATTATTGATATTTGAGACAAATCAATTATTGAATCAAACCATATAAAAATGTAATTTTGTATTCAACTCTGTAAAATTATTTTTAAACTCTTAAAAATTGCATATCTATAATTGTGTAGAATAACTTAACATATCTATAATTGTGTAAAATAACTCAACAATAATGATGTAATTAAATTTATAGTTTATAAAAACTTTTGTCGTGACCTTTTAAGAGTTACGAATATATCATCCATGTTTGAAGTAGAAATACTGATAACAGTAATCTGGTACAATGGATTGAAAATATTTATATAGTGTATTTATAATACGATAAGGCAAACTATATTGTTTTCATATTATCGCGTGGTTAAATATAATTTTCTAATAGGATCAATTATATATATACCAATTTAAAAAAAGTATAACAATAATAATTATAATTTTTTTTGATAGGGTCAATTGACTCCCATCGACCTCTATGTGGAGTTGCCCGGCCCCTTATATTATCATGAAAATCCTATTATGGTCACCACTATGCCCGTACCATCACTATGTCATCACTTCTATCATCTTATTACCATATCTAAATCACCACTGCTACCACCATTATTCATCACCCATCAATGATAATTTCTCCCATCTCATCCCGCCCTATCCCCAAATTCTTGCCTCGATATTTATAAATTTTTCTTGTTCCTAATAATAAATGAGATGAGGACGAAATTTGCTTTTCTCACGTAATTCTTACTTGTCCCATCACCAGTTATACAAAATAAATATTTTTTAAACACGAATAAATGTATAAATTTTTTATTAGAAAACATAATAAGACTAAAGTATAAAAATATTATATTTATCTTTCATTTTTTATTTGTATTTCTTATATTTTATATTTTTTAGTCTAATAATTCATTAACTTTTATTTTGTAATTGTTTTATTATTTATAATTCTTATTTTTATTACTAATTTAAAACTTAAAAGCTATTCCCAATAATCCACCATAATTACTATCACCACCACAAATCCTTCATTTCTACTACCTTAACTAATGTTATGAAAAATTATGTCATTTTACTACCATACCACCACTAATATAACCACAGAATTGTTACCACAACCCTTTTACTTCTATCACACAATCATTATCTCCGCTATTTTTTTTCTGAACACAATTTTTATCGTTATTTTAGTCAATACTATAACTCTAATATCGATTTCATTATCGTTGCAACTACCCATTCTATGTCTAGCTATAATTTTTACTACTGCCACAATTCTATCACCACCGTAGTATTAAAATTAAAGTGAGAGTTTAACTCCTGCCCCTTCCCTAGGCTTTGGCTTCTTTTATAACAAAAAAAAATAAAATTTTTAAGATATTTATATTTAGTTTGTTTGACATACCAAGCAACATATTTGAATTTTGCATTTAAATTTTTATCAAATAACTTTTGTTACTTTAACAATTCAACATTCAATACTTAAATTTTAATTTTTAATTTTATAATTCACCACCATGATATTAAAAATCCCCTATAAATCCGAGTGAAGTAGGTGTACAATAAAAAGTCATCATAAACAAAAATTAACCACAAAAAAGTTAAAATATGTTGAAGAAGTGGTTTAAAACTGTTAGGAATTTTGCTCTCAGCAATATTCATTTTTTTTGTTTGGAAAATCTATGATAAATATTTTTTTTAATTTATTTATTTTATTCATTGATATTTTGATACTTTTCTTTTTGTAGTTATGATTTAATATTGCAGGATCTCGCAAACAGAGCAGAAAACATAAAAAATAGGTCTCAGGGATAGACCGCCTGACAGACCGCTTAAGCGGTCCATTGAGCAGTCTATAATATCTTTCGGTTTCTTTGATCTACAACAAAAACTACAGCACTTCATATTTCACCGATCGAGCGATGAATAGACTGCTCGAGCGATCCTTGGCATCAAGAGCTATTAATTCAGTAGCAGCAGCTAGGGTTTGGTGTTTTAATATGAATAGGAAACTAAGGCTTCTTATTTGGTGCTTCTATAGTTTATCTAAAACTTAGCCGCCATAGAGAGTTGAGAAGATTATTCATTCTTTGCGCAAATTAATCTACATACGTGCAAACCAGTTCATATTTTGATGATTCATTAGCATCCGCTCATTCAAGACATCATCAAGTCAATCAAAGCTTCAACGATCTGTTTGTGGAGTCGCTTGAGAAGAGTCTCAAGTGTTGAAGTTTGGTAGAGGAGCCCGTCAGCATTGAAGTCCGGTGGTGAGTTCCAGTGGCGGTTAAGCACATAAATTGGTGTACGTGAATTCGGCAGGAGTAGACTTTCGCATTTAGTTGTGGGTACAACGTCGGTTTATAAGATTCTATTATAACCAACACTTAATAGTATTTGATTTTCTAGACCCGGCGTGGTCTCGTGGTTTTTTTCCGGTTTGGGTTTTTCACGTAAAAATCGTCGTCTCACGTGTGATTGTATTTTGTTTATTTTTATGCTTGTGTGGTTGGTTGATTTAAGCTTTTTGCAGCGATTAGCTTCTTTAAGAAAATTAAATCGTTTAGTGCAAATTAGTTGGTAAACAAAATTTTTCAATTGGTATCAAAGCAGCTCACAAAAAAAATTTTTTGGTGTGATCCATTGACTGATTTGCAATAAATGAATTTTCTTAGAAAATGCTCTTCGATCGGTAGACCACCCCTTCTTGACGGTCATAATTATTCCATTTGAAAAGTTAGGATGAGAGTTTTTTTGAAATCTATTGACGAAAGAGTTGGGCTTTCTGTTGTTGAGGGTTATAAGTTTTCCACCTGTACAGTTGATGGAGAAATCGCCCATAAACCCGTGTCTAAATGGAACAGAGTTAATTTTAAGGATGCAAGCTGGAATAGCAAAACTATAAATACTATCTTTAGTGCAGTCACACTATAATAACCCGTACCATGACAATTAATAAAAATAAGACATGTGTCACTCATTAGAATAATATATTATTTGACAGTTCGTAAAAAATCTTAAAATAAAATTTCTGATAAATAATAATATAGCGATAAGAATTTTAAATATTTCTAAATTTCTTTGCATATGATAGGATTATAAAAAGATTCTGGATAAGATCAAATCAAAATTAATGATTGAAAAAGATTTGGAGAAAATTCTGAATAAGATCAAATTAAAGGTAATGATTTCTAGATAAAATCAAATCAAATGTATTGATTGAAAAAGATTTTGATAAGATTCTAAAAAGATTTGAATAAGATTCTGGATAAAATTAAATCAAAAGTAATAATTAAAAAAGTTTGAATAAAATTTTAGATAAGATTAAATTAAAAGTAATGATTAAAAAAGATTTGGGCCAACCTATAAAAAGCACTTGGTGGCAACATCTATCTCACATCATAATTCACACACAGTGAACTTGTAAGCCGAACACTCAACGCCACCACCACCGCGATCCCGACGCTGTTCAGCCACCACATTCGCTGAACGCCGCCGACACCACCCACGCCGCCGTCAGCCTCCGCCACCGTCCCCGGCCACCATTTCTCTCGCTATTATGTAATCTCTCTCCCTCTCTCTCTCCATTATGCATTGAGATTTTATCACCGGAGGATTAGAAATTTTGGGATCAAGATCAAGGAGAGAGTTTTGTCATACCTAAGTCGAGGTGAGATACTTAAGTATTATCTTGAATATAAATGTATGTGAGATGCTTAAGTATTATTTTGAACATAAATATAATGTTATTTTGAATATAAATGCATGTGAAATGCTATATGATTTTGAATATAAATGCATGTAAGATACTTAAGTATTATCTTGAATATAAATGTAATATTATTTTTTTGAACATAAATACATGCGAGATGCTTAAGTACTATTTTGAACATAAATGCAATATGATTTTGAATATAAATGCATGTGAGATACTTAAGTATTATCTTGAACATAAATGTAATATTATTTTTTTGAACATAAATACATATGAGATGCTTAAGTATTATTTTGAACATAAATACAGTATTATTTTTGAACCTAAATGCAGTATTATTTTTGAACATACATGCAGTATTATTTTTGACATGTGAGAGTACTTAAGTATTATTTTGAACAAAAATGCAGGAACTTTGCTTTGAACTTGTTTTATATCCATATTTTTGAAGTATGAAAAATTGTAATAGTATGATCTTTTCTTCAAATGCCATGACATTTCTAAATATACTATCTGCACTTTTTACAAAGTATGAGTATGTGAAATGAAAGTTTTTGATAATGTGCTACTGTTCCAAAGTGCCAAGTTACAAGAATTTTCGGCCTTTTATATCCCGTTAGGGGAGATTGCCCAATTATGGGTGTTGTTGCTCCCTATGGGGGAGGTTGCCCATTGAGCAGGGGTTTTTGCCTTAAAGGCTTTGCGGGTTATAAGTCCCGGACAGCACATACCACTCGTGCTTGGTGGAGAGTGGCCCTTATTCCATCACGTTGCTAATCCATGCATTGAGAATTGAGGTTACGGTACCGTCGGAACTCCCGATCGTGAGGTTGACGATTACTTGGTTACTGTTGGATATGAGTTGTGAATGAGATATGATTATTTTGTATTGTGGCGGTTATGTCAGAAACTTTATTTTGAGACAGTGAATTTCATAATTTGTGGTTGTTGAGCCTAAAGTGCGACTTTCACAATGATTGAGAAAAGTTTGTTATAACTTGTGAGATCCTAAAACCTGATAAGGTTATTTATGAAATTTTGTGACAAGTGGATGCAATATCATACTTTTCTTATGGAAAGCATGATGTTTTAGTAGAATGACTTTTTTTATCTTGTACATTATAATACTAAATACACTCTCCTGTAACATTTGTGGTTGCAGATAGCAGGGATGGTTAGAGTTGATCCACCACAGTCGTCAAGTTTATAATCTCAGACTCGTAGTTAATATTTGTTTTTTTTAAATATACGTTGGTTTGGGGATACATGATAGCATATCCAAAGCATGTACAGTTGTTTGTTTCCTATAAATAAATAATTCCAGTTAGATAATTTTGTTTGGTATACGCCGGTTTGAATATACTGAAAAATATAATCATATAATGTACAAGTACTACTCGTTTGATGATTTGAGATTACATCAATTTTTTTAAAGTAAAAAAAAAAGGATAGTAGAATTCATGTCTCACCTGAATGCTTTTAGTCATTACCTTAGCTGTAACGCGAAGAAAAACTGTAAAATCTCAAGATGTAATAATATTCTTTATCGATTTTGTGCTTGTGAAAAAGGGGTGTGACATTATTAGTGTCTCTAAGACTTTTAATATAACAAGATTTTTTTATATCTTAATGCAAAATATGAAAAGAAAATCATATATAAGAAATTTCTCATCTCTCATATATGTTCTTGAAGACATTGCAATACTTTGTATTTATTTTAATGCAAAGCATGAAAAAATTAATACAAGAGAAATTTATCATAATTTTGTCATCCTAAAAATATATTGTTAGATGATTTGGTCTAAGGTACTAGTTTAGTTACTTTTTTAGAGATAAGATTCAAATTCTAAACTACTAATACACTAGATTTTATTTTTATTTATTGTACTTAAAATGCCTCTAAAATTAGTTTGAACCTTTTCCATTGTGATTGACATGCAAATTGGTAACGTAGGTTTTTCATAACAAGCGAACTTAAAATATGTAATTATGGTAATTTTATATGCATTGAATATTTGAATTACATATGAAATTGTGATAAATAAATAGATATACGTGGATATACATACATGTTGTATATATTCCGTTTTGATAATAGAATATACATAGTAATTTATTTAGATTTTTTGATGAGCAGTTACATCTGCCAATATGATATTTAGATATATTCTCATTTCATGTAGAATAGTTATTATTTCACATAACATTAAATCTTATTATCAAATATAATTCATTATGAATACCAACGTCATCATTTTCTGTAATAAAATTATTATTTTCTCATTTTCTTATTTTTTGTAATAAAATTATCATATTCTCATTTTTTTCATTTTTCGTAATAAAATTCTCATTACGAATAACAGTGTTATAATTTTCAGTAACAACGATTCTCATTCATATAAAATACAAATAGATGAGCATAAAAAATTTGAGACTTCTGATAATTATACTTTAACTTTCACATGAAGTCTACAACAATCATATAAGAAAATTCTAAAAAATACACAGAGCTATTTTTTATCCAAGATGGTAAATTATATTAAATCATTGATCATGGAATATAATTACCGTAAATGGTAAATTAATGAGATTCGTATTATTATATCCGGCCAAATAATTATAATGGATTATATAGTTTTCATATCTAAATTGTATACGTAATATGTATATTTGCATTCAATTTTCATAATAAAACATGAGGATATAAATGTTCAAAAAAAGTATTAAATATTTAAATAAAGAATTAATGGGATAACCGTTTGCTACAAGGGATTTATCTCAAAATAAGTCATTAAAATAGGACCCTACAGTAATTAACCCAATTTTTTTCTTTTTTGTATTTATTTTTATGCAAAGTATGAAAAAGAATTATACCCAAATGCATAATGAGAATTTTGTTATACTTTAAAACAGAATGAGAATTTTCTTCAGTGTTTATAAGACTTTAAAACAATGAGAAATTTGTTAGTGTTTATAAAATTTTAATATAATAAAAAAGAATTATACCTTGATTTAAAGCATGAAAAAAAATCATAAAGAAAATTTTATATTTTTTCGCATGCAATGCCATACTTTGTATCTTTTATGATAAGTTGTTTTATATTTATTTTAATGCAAAGCATGAAAAAAAATAATAGATAAGAAGTTTTTTTATATTTTTCTTAGGTATATTCCTAAAAATAATATTTTGTATTTATCTTAATAAAATATAAAAAAAATATTCTACATAAATGCAAAATGAAATTTTTTTCAATGTTAATAAGAATTTTAACGCAATGAGAGTTTTGTTAATATCATTGATTATAAAGTTAACTCTACTCTCAGTAATAAAAAAAATATACTAATATTTTAAATATTACAACTTAAAAGTAAATAGTAAGAACATATTAGATATTTTAACAAAACAAAAAAAACTTCCCTAATATAATTATCCTAAAAACTATAATTATTTTTTTTCTTTTTTTCAAAAAAGTTAAATATATTAAAAACAAAGCTTTTTAGATATTCCAAACATGGTCAACCTCTCCTTTTATTAATTCAATAAAAAAATTGAGTTTTAGTTTTATTAATTTTTTATTTATCTAATTTTACCTCCATAAATTAGCAAACTAACAAAATTATATTTATAATTAAGTACCTTAAAACTGGCCGATTAACTAATTATCCAATTCTTGATATTATTTTATCTTTTACTCTTAAATTACTAAACTTAGATAAATGCGTACCTAAACCTTTAGGTACGGATCATAACTAGTATTTGGCGTGATATATTTTAAAATTATAATAATTAAAAAAATAATTTTTGAAATTTATTGTTAAATTATGGAGTTAATTTATTATTTTTAACTATTTTATCAAACGAAACTTTATAGTTTCAAACTTTATATTTTTGTTTTTTTAATAATTTTACACTTGTGGATTTTATTTGATAGTTCTCAATTAAATTTGCAAAATATAAATTTTACAAATTTTAAAATATAAATTATGGAAACTTGCTTGAGAATTGATAGGTGGGCACCTATACGTGTGCCCTTAACACTCTTCCGCACGATCATGCTTTTTAGCAATACTTTGGTTTCTGTTCATTTGATCACGATTTGTTTGGTAACCGTAGCAACCTTTTTTATTTTTTCAATTTAAAAATTATATTCTCCTCTACCATATGTTTAAAATTAAACCATAATTTTGTTTTAATTATTAATTATTAATTATAAATTAACAAAGTGAATAAAATCTTGTTTACATCCATTAAAAAGATCTCAAAATGTGATTATGTTGCATTTTAAAATATCCCTATTTGATGTAAATATAAGTTTGTTGACTCTGACAATTTTCATTAATAGCAAGGAGATAATTGTAATTTAATTTGAAATCTTAGGGCTGGGTTGGTACTTGCAAAAAGGTTAAGAGTACTAATGTCATACAACAAAAAGGGGTCTATTTATATCCATATAAAAATGAGTTAACATTTATTATTAAAAGTTAAATTTGAAATTATTAAAAATTAAAAATAAATAAATTATGTAAATAAGTCTAAAATTATCGTAATAAAACTCAATGTTAAAATAATCAAGGCTTCGTTTGTTGAAATATAAAATATTTACCTATTCTTCTATTTAATTTTATAAAAAAAATAAAATTTTTTAATAAAATATTTCACATTGAAAACCAAAATTAATTTACATTAAAAAAAGGGAGTGAGTAAATTTTTGTATCTTGGTTTTTTAAAAAAAAATTAAACAAGAAATTCAAAAGATAATTTTTTAGTCCAAAACTAAAACATGAGATGACTCGTAAATAGTTCAAGAGAATCGATCTAGTGCAGTTTTGAAGGTATTTATTTGAGCTTATTTTTAGATTTTTAAATAATGGCTAAAAAAAGATTAAAAGTATTTAAATAAGTATGTCTATAGTTTTTTATTTGTGATTTTTAATTTTAAATTAATAAATATAAATTCTACTACTTTAAATTATAATTCACAATTTTAATAGCACTCGGAGTTTGTTTGTTATTCTGAATATAATTAGATAGGATATGAATGATTAGTAATACTGGGTCCCATATATATTTTTATTTATCAAAGAATTATAAATGAGATTATAGATATAGTGAAAATTTTAGTTAATAATTGGCTAGAGTGCGACAAAGAAAAGTGCGAAAGATAATTCGGAATATGTAAAAAAACCAAACAAATTTATACGCAGCGAAAATATAAATTATATACCTTCAACTATAATTGTTTTAAGTGTTTGCAAAGTTCTATACTAACAAAGCGATTTTTCTAAACTATATTTTTATCTTAATGAAAACCGTTAATAGATTACAGACATTTTTCACAAATACTAGATTAGGTGTCTTTTCTTATTTATATGCAATGTAATCTTTCATCAAGAATAATAATTGCACTTATTCCCAATAGGCATCTCTATTCTTAATAGAAACAAAAGACGTGACTTTTCATTAATAGTCTTTTAATTAACAGATATTTTTATTTACTACTCATTAAATAATAAAAAATAATAACAAATACTTATATGGGTCATACTTAGATTTTCTTTAATAAAAAATTATTATAGAATTTGGTACTAATAATACAAATGGGTCATAATATTGTTAACATTATGAATTGGAGATTGCTAATTCATTATTTATTGGAATGTTAATCCGAGTCGGCGGTTCGTGCAGTACAAACATAGAATTTGCAATACCAAATAAATAAATTTTTTTTGGTAGACCAGTCTTCTCTAATAGTCTCATTCTCCTTCCCCTAATTGGTTAAAACAAACAAGGCCTGTAACTTTTGTATAAATTCATAATCATACTTTTTTTAATTATATTCTATAATTTTATCATTTTTCTTTGGGTAATTATAATTTTATAATTTTAGTTACAACGCACAGTCGTGTTTGTCGCCATCAACTTTTCATTAGCGGCATGCTCTGTTTGATAATAGTTGTGGTAATACGAAAATTTAATCAATTTTATAATACTGTGAATCTCTCACAAAAAATAATAAAATTTTATTTATTTATTTTTTTTTAAAATTTTTTAATCTTTTGATCAATTTTTTTTTTATTTTTTTTGAATCTTCTCAATAAAATGAAACCTAAAAAGTAAAAGATTTTGGTCAAAGAATGAAAAAGGTTCACTAATGACAAATAAACAATATAAAATTTGGCTTATTTTATTTTTTTTAATCTTTTCTCAGCTTTTAAAATATTTTAATCAAAAAATCTACTTTTCGTGCTCGCATCAACGAGAAGAGTCAAAAAATATAATAATTTAATTAATTAATAAAAAAATTCACTAAATATAAAAATAAATTAAATTAAATTAATTAATAAGTAATTATTCTAAACAGGGCCATACTACATTTGATTAAAGTAAACTATAGCTTGAAGTTAAAACGTAATGATAAATTTTATTTTGAGGTATTAATAATTCCTGCTGAATTGCTAATCTCCTTATTAAATTCAAACTAAACATGAAAAAAAAAACTAATTTTTCAGACAAATTATGACAAATTAATCTGAATTCCCGGCTCTACAATGAGCATACAAAATAGGCAACTATTGATAGTATCGGAGTACCATCTCTATAATGTATGTTTGTGATAGTTTTTAAGTTTGACTTTTAAAAAAATTAATTTTTTTTTAAAAAATAAAAATAAAAAAAGTAAAAATATTTGGGATAATTTAAAAAGTAGATGTAAGAAGAAAAAAGAAAAAAAAAACTTCTTTTAGTTGCCTTAAAATCCGTGCACAATATTAATCCCAAACAATTTAGCTTAAAAACTGGGTCTTTTATAAAAAGTCAGCTTTGTTATTGATCCAAAACATAGCCTTACTATTCATGAAAAAAAAAATTATTTAATTGGTCCCAAACAGAGCCTTACTATTCATAAAAAAAATTATTTATCATAAATACTACTCCAGTAAATGCTAATTAATAACTACTTGGAAATTTAGAAAAAATCAATATGGCTCCGTATAGGACAATTGCTTATTTAGGTCCTAATCGGTAATTTTGATTTTCTGACTGAAAATGTTAAAAAATTAAGATTGTTTATTTATTTAAAAAATAAAAAATGTTAAAAAATTTAAAAATTAAATTAAAATACAAACTCTCAAAATATTATATTTAAATTTTCACTACTTTTAAAATACAATAATACTATTTATTCATAACTTATTTACTATTACTACCAACTACATATAATTGTTAATATGAAATACGTAAAAATGATAAAATTATCCACTTTAAATAAAAAGCAAAAAATTTAGCATTTTACACAAATAACTAATTTCAAAAAAAAAAACAAACTTAAAAGCCAAGTCACTAAATAACCTACTTTAAACCCAATTTAATTTTATTATGAATCTTATTTATTCTATTAACTAGATAGGAGGTGTTTGGCAATACTTCTATAGAATCAACTTTTAATTTTTTACTATTAATTTTAGTAATTGAGGTGTTTGGAAAAGTTATTACTATTAATTTTTAACTTTCTACTATCAATTTTAGTTATAAGTTTCAAATTTTTCAAAATACATACAACTTCTACTCTGTCACAATTTATAATTATTTTTTCTTTCATTTCGACTACAAACTATAATCTTTACTCACGTTTAGAACTTTCGCTACAAATTATAATTTCCATGCTACTAGTTTCAGCAGTGCCAAACACTGCCAATTATTATAATTTTTTTTAAATACTCATAATTTATACTACAAATTATAATTATTATTTTTTTTATTTTGACCCTATTTAGGTGACCAGCTTATTGACTTATTTGCTAACAAACAAATAAGTCAAAACACAAAATAAGCCACTTCGTTTAAGTCATTTCGTTTGACTTATTTTTGACTTATTTGTTTAAATAAGTCACTTTATTTAAGTAATTTTTGACTTATTTGACTTATTGACTTATTTGATTATTAGCTTAAAATTTGCCTTATTTGATTCGTTTGGGTAATGTAACTTATTTTTGGCTTAAAAGCCAAATAAGCCAATAAATCATATTACCCAAACAAGGCCCTTATCTATAAAATAATATATTTACTAAACACTTATCACAATTTTTGCTACAAAATAACAGTCTATAAATTATTAATTTTATCAATATCAAACACCCACGTAAAACTGCCACACACATATATATATATATGCATTATTATTTTTCCCAATGATTTTTGTGTAATAATTGATTTTTATCTTATTTGTACCAATCCTCCTAATATTCCTTAACCCACGTTTAAGCACGATGGTTACAGCTCAACCTCATGAATCTACGGTCTGGATCTGAACCACATGCCTGGTTCAGAGATCTTCACTTTTCCTCTCCAACCTCCATGTTACCCAAGAATATTTAAATAAAAAATAAATCAATAAAATGAAAACTAACTGTATATAAATAAAAGATGGGTAAATTACACTGGTCTCCTGAAATTTATAAAAACATCAATCACATCTCATGTGATTTCTAAAATGTCAATAACCTCCCTTCTATTATGGTTGTCTGCTTTAAAATTCTCTTCTGTTTGATTTCCATTAAAGGGAACGAACGAAAATTGCTTAAATAAACAACAAAAAAATTGTGATATTCCATTTTTAGCCTTTATAATATATACGGATATTTTTAACCTTCTAATTTGATGTAAAAAGTCAATATTACCCCTAACTTATTAACTATGTTAGACAAAAGTGCCAAGTCTCCTCCACATTTCCCTTTACATATCAATAACCAGCCAATAATGGATGGGGAATCCAACTAAATTCCCGTTAAATCACTTATTTTTTGTAGAATAAAAAGCAATTGTAGAATGAAAAACAGTGTTGGAATTCGAGACTGAGTTTCCCCAAAGATAGAAATTCAATTTGCCTGTAATTTATTACCACCACAATAATTACACTCCATTCCGGGGGGTTATTCAATTTGCCTGTAATTTGTCTGAAATTCAATTTGCCTGTAATTTTCACGGTTGCAATACTGTTTTGATTCAAGAACCCTCAAGATAATTTTACAAGATTCTTGTTAATATTTCATCACTAAAATCTTGTTAATTTTACAAGATTCCCATGTTTGTTGTACAATAGCAAAATTTACAAATATAACTTGTGCATCGGAATCATGCCTATGTGGTAATCATCGAGATCAATTCACATATATTGATTGATAACCATCGAAAACAGTTCACATGTATTGATTGATAATCATTGAAATCAGTATACATAGCCATATACAAAACATATGTTGTCTAAGAAGTACAAAAGCCATTTACCAAAAAGTAAAGATGGTCTGTGTGGCCTTCAGTGCTTATACTTCTTCAAAAATTGAAGATAGTCTGTGGCCTTCAAAACATATGACAACTTCAAGAACCCTTTGTAGAAGTGCTACTTTAATAAAAAACAGTGTTGTTTTAATCAAAAACCAACTTCGACAAAATTACCTATACAAAAACCACTGCAGCCAAATACCCTATACAAAAACCAACATCAGCATAAACCACTGCAGCAATAATTCACTTATGCTTTCATAAAAAATAGTGCAGCACCAGTGTATACCTTTAACTATACAAAAATAGTGCAGCACCATTTTCCCAAAACACCTATACAAAACCTATGCCCCCAAAACAACAT
>JAULJZ010045941.1:0-14278 GCA_032270985.1 Heliamphora pulchella
TATATTTATTCATGTATGAGATGCATGTTTTCAGTTTATGAGAGTTGAACTGTGGGGACTTTTATCCAAATGTTGTACATTTTAATTATCAACTGTGAAACCAATTTTCTTAAATGGGTGTTTTGATGGGCTTTCACGTGACCCGGATGTTTGGGGCGTGACAAGTACTTTTTTTTTGACTCCAAATCCTTTTAGAATCGGCTAAGTCTGTTTCTTTCAATAAGGCTGCTTGTACTACTTGAGCATAAGTCGAAAGTTGTAATCAGATGACTCTAGTTCGGATAGAGGGTTCTAGGCCCCGCTCGATCTTTCGTGCCCTTGATTCTTCATCCAGTATGATGGTCGCGGCAAATCGGCTCAACTCTTCGAAGCGGTTGACGTACTGGGTTATAGACATAGATCCTTATTTTAACTTTAGAAATTCTCTGACTTGTCCCTGTTGGAAGGGATCTGGGAAGTACTTTTCCAAAAATAATTCTTCAAACTGATTCCAAGTTAGAGCTGCCACATCTTGGGTGTTGTCTATCATAGACCATCAGCAGTCGACTGCTCCTTCCAGTAGGTGCACTGCTAAAATTACTCGATCGGCATCAGTCTGCACTCCCATGGAGTTAAATAATTTTCTTGACAGCTCTCAGTCATTCTTCGGCTACTCTCGGTTCAGCTCCTCCCTTGAACGTAGGGGCTCGTTATTTTCTGAGTTCTGATAGGAACCACGCCCTATCTCGGATGTGAGGACGGTTAATGCTAGTGGCAAGCTCACGCAAGACCTGAGCTAACCCTAGCGCTCCTTCGTCTACAGGTCCATTTACTGGCTGTTGATGGTTAAGTCATCTACCTGCCATCTGAATAAAGAGGGAATGTGTTGTGGCTGGTGAATCTTCTTTTTAAGGTCTTCATTATTTTTAGGTTTTAGGATCTCGGGGAGTTAATTTAAGACTTATTCATTTGTATTTCATATCATTCGAGTTCGAGTACAAAAAGCGATTACAAAGAGCGAGGCACATAACACATAAGGGCCCAGCCAGAATAGGTGTGGATAAAACTATCGAATTTTGACCGCATAGTCCCACGTTACTTCCAAGTTTCGTAGCATTTTCATTGTACTTCCACGTACCACACTCCTGCGATTCTCATACGAGCCTTTTTAGTGATGGCGACAGGAACCTTCGTGTAGGTCTCCGTTAGAGATGTTGCATGAGCTCCTACTTAGCAGTTCTTGTAGTCGGGGTTATTGATCTTTAAAATACGTTAAGCGCAGACACTGGCTAACATTTGTGCTTTAACTCTAGGTAGAGATCTACTTCGCAACTCGATGATGCACCAGGTGGCTCCTATGAGGATGTGCATGATCCGAGTTTCCCGTGAAAGTGCTAAACTCTAATAACTATCATTTCTCATCGATCTAGGTCTTAGGAAAGGCTAAAAACTGATGAAAGGGATACATACAAGAGTCTACAAACCTTACATGAGTGGAAAAATATTAGTCAAGAAGATCCTGCGACAAGGGTATTTTTTGATGATAATAGAAACAGAATGTGTACAGTTTGTACAAAGGTGCCACAATTGTCAGATCCACACAAATCTTATGCACGTTTCTCCATCACAATTGTACAACTTGACGTCACCATGGCCGTTTTCACTATAGAAAATCGATGTGATTGGCAGAATAACACCAAAAGTTTTGAATGGTCATGAATTCATTCTGGTGGCTATCGATTACTTCACAAGTGGATAGAAGCTGATTCCTACTCAGTGCTGAAAGCCTCCCATGTTGCCAAGTTTATCAAGCAAAATATCATTTGTCGATACGGAGTTCCCCACGATATTATCTCAACCAACAGTTCGCTCTTCCAAGGTGAGGTCTTGGATCTTTTTAAAGAGTATCAGA
The DNA here is from genome assembly GCA_032270985.1 of Heliamphora pulchella. Classification (NCBI taxonomy): domain Eukaryota; kingdom Viridiplantae; phylum Streptophyta; class Magnoliopsida; order Ericales; family Sarraceniaceae; genus Heliamphora; species Heliamphora pulchella. The sequence goes on from JAULJZ010045941.1 coordinate 1,892, forward strand.
TAGTGGCCCACAAGTCGTCGCCATACCGACCGCAAACTAATGGGGTAGTTGAGGCAGTAAACAAAAACATCAAGAAGATCCTGCAGAAGATAATCAACTCACACAAAAATTGGTCAGAGCATTTACCGTTTGCATTGCGGGGGTATAGAACGTCCATTAGACCTTCAATAGGAACAACGCCTTACTCCTTAGTGTATGGAATGGAAGCTGTGCTTCCCATTGAGGTAGAAATTCTTTCACTAAGAGTAGTAGCTTAGACCAATATCCTAGAAGCATAATAGCAGAAGAATCAAATGGAAGAATTGCTGTTAGTCAATGAGAGAAGACTGCAGGCATTATTCCACATATAAGGGTATCAAAGAAAGATAACCAGAGCGTTCAACAAAAAGGTCAAAACCTAGGATTTAAGATAAGGTGCCATAATCATCATGGATTTGGATGGCAACACATTCTCCTCTATGATCAATTTAGACCAGCTCAAAAAGTACTACCCTTGAGAGAAAAATAAAATACAAATAAAAGCTCACTATGTTGAAAATTAAAAAGGCGGTCCAGGCAAAAGTTAGAGAAACCCGGAAGGTCAAAAACCTGAGAGGGTGACCTTGAAAAACGTTAGGGTATCACAAAAGGAAAGTGTTAATACACGAGAATGAACCGAGCTTAAACTACGTTACGGCCTGATTCCATTTTTTGGGATACATAAGCAGCTTCTTTTAAGAAATCCGACCACTTTCTTTATTTTACCCATCTTTGAATCTGAGTAATGATCAATGAAATTTTATTTTCGAATTTCGAAAACAAAGACATCGAAAAAACTTCAAATAATTTGGAACCTTTTCAAGATAAAAATGGAATACTTCATTATTTCAGTATCAATTACAAAGTTTTGGAAATAAGACAGCAGCGTATGTAATAACCCGTACCTTAGCAACCAATAAAAATATGACACGTGCCAACTGTAAATTGTCGACCCAGCGAGTTAAGCTCCTTAGAATAAGATAATATTTGACAGTTCGTTATAAAGATAAATAAATATTAATATATTAGTAGAAAATATTCAAATAAAATTTCTGACCAAGTCTTATAATTCACTTTGAAACCGAAACTCAAAATCTTACCTTTATTAAAAATTTAGATAATGAAATATCAAGACAAGAATTTATTGTATAATTAAAAAAATTTTATCCAAATGCTGATTGCACGATAAATCATAAAATAATATTAAAAGTTGATCTCGAAATTTTGAAATTTTTTTGAAATTAAAATTTACATATATTAAAAACACTGATAATCAATAAACCACAATATAAAAATATTATATGGATAAAAAAATATTGTAAAAATTCTAATTATACGATAATTCACAAAAATACATTAAAAATTTATATTTAAATTTTTAAATTTTTTTAATTAAATATTTTACATTAAAAATTTTATAATAAATTATTTAAACTTGATTATTTTAATTAGTGAGGAACAGCTGTTAACCACCATGCCTATACATGCCCATCCATTCCTAGACCCATCCATTCCCGGACCATCTAGAGAGTTCTCTAGAGAAGTTAGCTCGTATACTTAAGGTTAATATATATATATATATATATATATATATATATATATTAATGAGTCCATGAGCCTCAAAAAGATCAAATCCCACTCACAGAAGAAGAAAAACCCAGAACGAAGATGCTCGACACGGTCCACCCAACTCGTCGGCAACCCCACCACCCTGCCGCCAGCGTCACTCTTCGGCGACTTCCGTTGGAGCTAGCTCTCTCTCTCTCTACATGCTTTTCTCTCTCGAACACTGCCTCACCTCCACCACCGGGCACCTCCGCACCACGCCGCCGCCCCCGAGAACCCTCGACCACCATCGCGCCATGCATGCATTGAAGATGCATCGTGTGTGAGGTTTGTATTGATTTCAGTTATTGCATATGTGTGTGTCCCAAGCTATGTGTGTGTGTGTTCAAAGATATTAGATGCACTATGTGTGTGCATTTTGCCCCAAACCGCGTGCATGAGTGTGTGTGTTTGTGTGTCTGCGTTTTGTTAGTGTGTGACGGTGTGTGTGCGAGTAGGGTTTGCGTGTGTGTGATTTAATTTGTGCTCTATCTGTGTGTGAAAGTTTGGGTAACAATGGGTGTGTTTTGCAGTGTGTGTGTGTTTATTAGAAACCGTTGGTGTGCGGGTGTTAAAATCACATACTGTCTGTGTATTTTGGGAGCATAGATGTGTGTTTTTGGATATCACAGTGTGTGTGAAGTGTTGCTGTATTGGCCTTTTTACAAGAGAAGGACTTGTTTGTTTGCTTGCAAATCAAATCTTAATTTTTTTTTGAGAGCTAAAATAATTATTTAAAAGATAAGGATTTTAAAATTTTAGAAATTAAAATACAGAATTTTTAAGATTTAAATAGAATAAAAGCCTTTTTAAAATCTTAATGAATTTTATGTAAATGCTTTAACAAAATTGTTTTTATTTTTCATTATTAAAATAAAGACTGGAATAGCTTAAACAACGTTTACTATTTTTACATGTTCAAAAGAAATTAACTCTTTTATATAAAGTAATGAGAGTTTTAAAGATTAAACAAATAAAGAAATTTATTCTAAATAAATCAAATTAATTTAAAAGATTTCTTATATGTTTTAAATTAGCATGAATTTTTAGTTAAGTTAAGCAAAGTTTTAACTGAAATAGAAATTTTAAAATATTTAAAGATTTTGATAAAGAATTTATTCTGAAATATAATTAAAAGAATTTTACTTATTTTTTTTTTAAAAAAATCTTAGTTAAGTTAAATTATGGAAAATCATATTTTAAGCTAAGATTCTAAGATAATAGTATTCTACACTTACGTATAGATTTTATTTCTTGCTAGACCCCGAGATCTTGTGACCAAAAGATTAGGAATTTTGAAACCGAGAGCGAAAAAAGAGTTTTATCGTGCCTAAGTCGATGTAAAAGTGCTTAGTATTATTTTGAATCGAATTGCATAACTTATGCTTTTAAACTTGCTTGATTACTTCTATTTTGAACTATGTGAACTTGTGATAGCATGGTGTTTTCATATTCAAACCTCATGATTCTTTGAAAATGCCATTTATATTTTTGAAGGCATTAGTTCAAAAGTATGCTAGTTATATTATTGAATAAGACAGATGTATGAAAGATGAATTATGTTAATAATATTCTTTGGAATGAAAGAATTCGCCCTGTGTGGGAGTAGTTACTAAGAAATATTCGTTTTATGTGAGCTTGTATGCGGTGCCCTATCACTAGAAAGGAGTGTGTGTTAGCCTATTAAGGCAGTATGCGGTGCCCCATCGCCATAAAGAGGTGTGTGTTGGCCTATTGAGGTATTATGTGGTGCCCCATCGCTAGAAAATGGTGTGTGTTAGCCTATTAAGGCAGTATACGGTGCCTCGTTGCCAGAAAGGGGTGTGTGTTAGCCTATTAAGGTAGTATGCGGTGTCCCATCGCCAGAAAGGAATGCGTGTTGGCTTGTTGAGGTATTGTGCGGTGCCCTGCGTGGGTGTGTGTTAGCTGAACGAATTGTTGAATAGAATTGTATGTTGGGAATTGTTTTGCTTTAATTATATTGTCTTGTCAAGTATGAGTACTTCTGAATATAAAACTATTTGTGAGAAATGATAAATTGCAGCTATTAAGTTTTAATATGAAAAGTGATACTTTTACAAATATTAAGAAAAGTTCATTATAAATTGTGAGATTTTGTGAATCAGTATATTTACATATCTCTTGTGAAAAGCGTAATGTTTTTAGTATTCTTAAATGATTACAAAGACTAAGCGCACTCTCTTGTAACCTTTGTGGTTGTACATTGTAAGGATAGCTAGAGTTGGTCCACCACAGTCGTCAAGTTCATAGTCCCGGGCTCGTAGTCAATTGTGACTTTGTTTTGATCTTTTAGTAAACAGAGCAAAAATATAAAATTTTTGTAAAGTATATGGCGGTTGGGGTATACAGGATAATGCATCCTTAGCATGTACAGTTATGTTGGTTCCTACAAATAAATAATTTGAGATTGATTAATATAAATACTCTTTTGATTGCTATAAATCACATCGATTTTCGGTCTCTGGAGAGAAGAAGTGACATTTTGGTATCAGAGCGTGATTTTAGATTCTGTAGACTTATTAGAGTTTCGATCCTTGAAGGGGTAGAGGGAATACATGATGATGGGCCCTTGGCACCGAGTCTAAAACTAGATGAAGGGGTAGAAGGGGCCGCTTGGAGGACCAAGGGAGCAACCTCAGAAGACATCAAAGTACACGACAAGACATGAGCAAGCAGAAGATTTTGGGTACTCATGGCCTACAAACCAGCATGAATGCTCTTGTGATGGTTGAGTTGGAAGGTGAAACTGGCCCACTTAAGGGCGCAATGGAGGGCCTCCGGTAGAGACCCAAGAAAGAGATGAGCCGATCGTCAAAGACTCATGGAAGAGGCAAGAGGGTGGTTTTAATCTACAAATATGCTCCTTTGATGAGAGAGGGTTATGTGTTTATGATGGGCCAAGGGGCAGCGTGTGTGTGCCTTGAAAGGTTGGAGACGCCAAAGACTTGCCAATAGAGGATAACTGAGAAGAACGAACAAGGAAGACCTTGAGTTCACCTGAAGAAGTAAGGGATTGCTAGCAAAGGTAGTAGTCACGCCTCGATGAATGGCATCCAGGCCAATCAGAATTTTAGCAAGTACCATCGGAACAAAGTCTTTCCCCAACCACATCTGACCCGCAATATCAACTAGCAAGGAGCTGACTCGCCTATTAGAAGAAACAAGAAGGTAACGAGCAAGTAGGTAGAAGCATAGGGAGTAACAACGTCGTAACTAAAAGTCGAGATTACTAAGGTCGCCAGTGGGACAGAATTTGTTTATAATCCAAGGAATGCCAATGCAGTCATCGGATAATAGAAGGGAGGCCTGTTGGGGCCAACTATCAAGATCTTAAGATTATATCTATGATTTTATTCTAAAATATCTAGACGGGTAAACGCCGAAACTGGCTCTAGATTAAACTTTTTGATATCGAACAATCAAAATAAAATTCGTAAATACTCTCAAAGTTAGATTTAGGAATATACCTTTCGAAATCGGGTTGAATGATTTCGGTTGCTGCAACAACTTTTAGTCTAGAAGCTTTCGCGGTTGAAGTTCCAAATTCAAGCCTTCTACTGTATTTTCGAATGCAAGAGACACAACGTAGTGTGAGCTACGATCCTCGTGTTCTTCAAAACTCTGACTAACCAACTGTAGGATTCATAGAAACCCTAATTGTAGAGATCAATTGTGGGCTAGGGCTTATATAACTGCATATATATAGGGATACAATAGAGACCAATGGAGTAAATATGACTTGACTCCTAATATAGTTATGAAAACTCACCTCAACTCAGAAGCAATTTCATAAAAACATTAATTATTATTCACTCCTCTAAAAAATTATAATTGCACTCCTAACCATATTCTTAAAATCGAATATTCGAGCTCCTGTTATTAAATACTTATTTATTCTCTCCACGTTAAGATTCTTGATGCCTACCGATTAAATTAAATTACTGACAATTTTATTTAATTGGCTTCTTAAATAAATTATTTATATCTTTCGCTTAACTTATTTAACTGCTGGATAATTAAATCTACCTGCAGGGTTTGGTTCAGTCAAAACTTATAAGCTTCCTTAAGAGGATATTGTCAATTCCGATCTTTCGGGACGTGAATTCTGTCAATAATTAATATTCACTATATAATTAATATCGGCATCTAACTCACTGAGATTATAGACCTGTAAAAGATCGAATCATTTAATGAATCAAAATAATGAATACTAAATATACGTAAATAATTAATTATTTCTGAATTAAAGCATAAGTACTCATAATAATCATGGGGTGTGAATTAATTTATATAGCTTGTATAAAATTTATTATCATAACGTAGTCCTGTTCAATACATATGAAGTGTATTAGTGCAGTGAGTCAGAATAATAGGCAACGCTATTATCTATTCCCGTAACCAAGACAGATCTACTAATACTCTGCGCTACAGCCGTACCGATAGTGTGTCCAACTTATATCCTGCAAGAACCGATAATTTGGTCTTCCGTGTGTAAGCTAAACTCTACACACCATATTAAATAATGTGCAAAATAAAAGACACCTATGCATAATTTTAAATAAATAATAAAACTGCATACATTGCTCATTAAGATTCTCATAAAAGGAAAAAATAATTTTATTAATGAATAAAATTTAATACTAAAAATAATAAAAGACATGGTTTTTAGTATATGACCTTGACAATCTCCCACTTATACTCAAAATGATGTTGCCATATATCTGACTCATATGCCCTCTACGTGAGTGTTAAAAATCTTAGCCGGTAAGCTCTTTGTAAAAGGATCTGCAAAATTATCTGTCGATACAATCTTGGTCATGGCTACATCACATCTCTGTACGTTCTCTCATATCAAGTGATATTTACACTCAATATGCATAAACACACATCCTGAGGTATACTTTCAAAAATTCTTATCTGATTAAAAATTCGAGTCTGTATACTCCAAAAGTATTAGATCATATTCCTAGTAAATCAACATATAATCTCTAGTTCTTTTTAGGTACTTGATAGCAAGTTTACCGTTGTCTAACACTCGTGGCCCGAATTGGACTGATATCTACTAACTATGCCAACTGCAAAACAAATGTCAGGACTAGTGCAAAGTATAGCATACATGAGGTTTTCTACTACCGAAACATAAGTAACCCCCTTTATCTTATCTATCTCATCATGTGTCTTAGGACACTGATCCTTGAATAGAGTGATTTCATGCCTGAAAGAGAGAAATCCTATTTTAGAATCCTATATGCTAAAATAAGCAAAAATTATATCGATATAAGTAGCTTGTGATAAGCTTAACATCCTATGTTTCCAATATCGCATAAGCTTAATCCTGAAGATGTGACTGGCTTCTTCCAAATCTTTCATATCGAACTAGCTGGATAATCATACCTTCACCAAAGTTAACACCTCCACATCATTTTCGATAAGTAAGATATCATTCACGTAAAGTACCAAAATACCACTACGCATCCATCACGCTTCTTATACACACAGGATTTATCAGGACTTTGATCAAAATCATAAGACTTAATGGCTTGATCAAACCGAGTGTTCCATGATCTAAATGTTTTCTTAAATGCATAAATAGATCTCTTAAGCTTGCACATGTGCTCCTGGCCTTTTGTTATGAAACCATCTGGTTGTACTATATAGATACACTCGTCAAGACTTTCGTTAAGGAAAGCTATCTTAACGTCTATTTGCCAAATTTCGTAATCAAAATGAGTCACAATGGATAAGAGAATCTGGAAAAACTTAAGCATAGCTACCAGTGAAAAGGTTTCCTCATAATCGATCCATTCTTTTTGAGTGAACCCTTTTTGCAACAAGCTTAGCTTTGAAGGTTCCTATCTTCCCGTCTGCTCCTCTCTTCCTCTTGTAGATTCACTTGCATCCGATGGGTTTTATTCCTTCAAGTGGTTCTACAAGTTTTCAGACCTGATTAGAATACATAGATTTTATATCTGAATTCATAGCCTTTTGCTAAAGATTTACATATTTGTCTTGAAATGCTTCATTATAGTTGTAGGGTTCGGTATCTAGTTATGCTAGAATCCTATCGAAAGACTCTCCTAAGAACATATATTCACCTGGTCGACGAACAACCCTCCCACTACGACAGGATACTACCTGCGTCTGTGGACTAGCAGTGATACGATGTGCTGATTCTATACCCTGTGTACCATCATCCACATACACTACTGGTTGTAAAATCGGCATATTTGTGGTAGCACTATGATCTGGTTTAGAATCGACATGTGTCTCAATAATCTCTCCCACTACGACGAGGCAATGTGGTATCGATGACTCGTGGTTCCTTTTTCGTTATACTGGTATTTTCTCTCAGTTATTCTAGAATAATTTTACTCTTGGGTTTGTAGTCTATTATATAATTCTCTTCTAAAAATTGGACATTGGTACTGACAATGATCTTTTGATCCTTAGAATTATAAAACAAACCACCCTTCATTCCTCTGGGATACCTAACAAAGAAACAGACTTTCGTTCTCAGTTCTAACTTACCCGCATTCCCTTTCAGCACGTGTGCTAGGCATCCCCAAATCTGAATATGTCTCATATTAGGCTTGTGCTCGGTCCATAATTCTGTGGGAGTAGAAGGTACTGACATATAAGGTACCAAGTTTTGAATCTAAGCTGCTGTCTTTAATGCAAATTCTCAAAATGAATCGGATAAATCCAAATAACTTGTGAGACCCTGACCCGTTTCTTTTTGGGAAATGGTCTAAGTGTTTGCGGGAGTAAGGATTAAAGTTTGGTCTGTTTCCTTGGTTCAGTTTTTCTCCCAGCGTTGACCGCTCGAGCGGTGGGTGTGCGCTCGACCAGGATGGTGGCAAAGAGTGGGTCTGGATGGTGACCGCTCGAGCGGTGGTTGTTCGCTTGGGCGATGGTATGGCAGAGGAGTATATCGGCAGGGGTCCGCTCGAGCAGTGCTTGGGCGTTATAGCGGTGGAGGCCTGGCGCGAGATTCTATAAAAAATGTGATTTTGATGCATGTTCGGGTTCAGAGATTTTGCGGGGTTAGTCCCGGGGGCTACGGGGAGTTACGGTGCGAATTTCAAAAATTTTAAAAAAATTGATATTTTGGAGGCTTATAAATATCTAGAGTTAGATATTTTCAAAAGATATTTTTAAAATTTAACTCTTAAGTTTTTTTCTTTTTCTCTCTGCCTTCTCTCTAACTTCTCGGGGGCCCGGGGTTCAAATTTTGACGATCAGACAGCAGATTCTTAGTATTAGCATCGTGGTCTACGCTTTCATCCGGACAGAATTTTATTCCGATTAAGTTCGTTTTTGTACGTGGATCGAGATGTCGAGCTTTTAGCTCAACGAGGTAGGATTCTAGACTTTACTACTGTTAAAGGGTACTACGTGCATTTATAAGTATTTTGACCGATTAAAAATGCATGGACAACTGATTTATGCTTCGTTAAATCGAGTTTTGGTTTAAAAAGGCGTTTGAGTTGATTTCGGTTGGATGAAATCGGGTTTTGAAATGTTCCTTTCGAGGTTCTGTGGTAATTTCGGGTTTGGGTATATCCGAGAGTGTTAAAAAGGTGTTTGGAGGCTTTAATTTGTGATTGAGATGATGGTTAGTGGGTGTTTGAGGGTTTGGAGGCTTGGAACACCAAGAATATAAATTTTTGGGTTTTTCTTCGGTGGTAGCTCGCTCGAGCGCCTGATGTCCGCTCGAGCAGACTGGCTGCTTAGGGCTGTTTTGTTTTGATATTATCTCCTTCATTCGGACTCGGAGTTAGGTCGCTCTTATACTCAAATTGAAGCTCCGGAAGTCTTCTTTCCAATGGCACCTCTCTCACCTTAAAATTCTTTTTGTAGAAAAAGTTGTGACCAAAATAGTGCAAGTATGTCAAGATTTTCAAACTGTTTTTTATCCGTTTTTGGCCAAATGCTTGGGAAATGTTGTTTTTCATCCTCTATGGAACTTTTTATCAAATTTCTTGTTCCTTGTGAGTTGTTTGTGGGTGTTTCACGTGACCCAGGTGTCGGGACATGATAGTGACGGTTAGCCAGATACGCTACATGCAGTTGTATGTTTTTTTCTCGTTTGAAATGCTTATATATCATGTGTTATGTTTAAACCTTATTTCAGATAAAAAGTATGTTTTCACTTTTCTTGGTTTATTACCGTATATGGCATGTGAATGTATGGTTTTCAAAAGGTGTTCTTGAAAACGGTGAAAAAATGATAGTTTTGTGAAAATCTCAACACTCGGTGTTTTGGAGGTTTGGAGCTAACCCTTGGGGTTGAGTCTCAAGCTTTGAAACGTTTGATTGAAAATGGGGAAAAGCATTTGAAATGTTTTGTTTGATCTCAATGTTGATGGATGGATCTATATATACATGTTTAATGTATATTGTGAAATATTTTCGACTTTGAGAAGATTATCTAGATGTACTGGGATGACGTGTATGTGGCACGAGTTGCCCTCAGTGTAAGTCTAAAAACGTGCACAGCGTAGGTACTCAGTTCCTTCGGGTTAGTCCACGTAAATTGAGTTGGTTGGGTGCTTAGCTCCCTCAGGTTGTCGCCCATAAATTAAGCTTTACGTTATGGTGCTCCGTATAGAACTTGTGTTTATCTAACCAATCTCATGATGTATGGGGATTAGATAATAGACAGGGGTCTATCGTTGTTATCTCTGTCTTGTGATGGAGTCGGTACATAGGATCATATTCTCCTTCTTTTTCCACGATGGTACATTCCGCGAGAGAACAATGTTTTGATTACTGTTTTTCCTTAAATGTGGTTGATTTTTTGCATTATTTGCAATACCTGTTTTGAAGGATGAAAACATAGGTTTTATGAAATAAAACCGTTTTGGGAGACCTGTGTAGTCTGATGGGAAAACTTGGGATATATGAAAAATCGTTGTGGATTCTGTGGTTGAGTTTAGCTCCCACCTTATATGATTGCATATTTTCTTCTTTACAACTTTATAGTCTTTTTCTATTGAGTTTCGGCTCACAGTGTGGAATTTTGCTGTAAAATTATTTTCAGGTGAACATGTGGAGTTGACCTAGATGCTTGAGGTGATGGAGGACTCGCAGCAGTTTCCTGTTTTGACATGTACTTTTACATGTGATGCCTATTTCAGAAGGCAAGTTTTGTACGCCTTGATGCGATATAATTATTCATGTATGAACTGCATGTTTATTATTTATGAGAGCTGAACTATGGGGATCTTTTATCCAAATGTTGTATATTTTTGAATTAATGGTTTTCCAACTGTAAATTTTATTTTCATAAACGGCTTTTGGTGGGCTTTCGCGTGACCCTGGTAGTTGGGGCCTGACATAACTCATCGTGAATCTTACAATTTTCATAAGAGACCTATTCGTTCTTTCTGCTACACCATTCTGCTATGGAGTGTCTGGTGTAGTCAACTGAGATGCAATCCCCTATGGTGACAAATAGTCCCTAAACTCTGCAAAGACGTACTCACCACCACAATCGGATCATAGTGACTTGATACATTTACTAAGACGCTTCTTCATTTTTGCCTTGAATTCTTTGAATTTCTCAAAACATTTAGACTTACAGTGCATCAAATAAACGTATACATACCTTGAGTAGTCATCAATGAAAGTGACGAAGTATTCAAAGCCTTCTCTAGCTTGGATAGTCATTGGTCCACACAAGTCAGAGTGAACTAGTTCTAACGACTCTTTAGCTTTATAGTCTTTAACCAAAAATAGCCTCTTGGTTATTTTACCTTCCAAGCAGGACTCACAAACTAAAAGTGCCTCCACTTCCAATGAATCTAAAGGTAAACATTCGATTCATTGAAGAAGGTTCCTTTCTCTTATTTGGTAAATTAGATGTGTTATTTAATTCATTCAGTTGCAGCATAGGAGAGATTTGAGTAATAACATAAAGATCATCCACCAATGTACCAGAACAGATAAACCGTTTATTATCCTTAATAACCACAGAGTTATAAAAATAAACTAAATATCCATCTTTAACCAATCTAGAAATATAAATTAAATTCCTTCTAATGTATGGTACATAAAGACAACCTCTCAATATTAAAATTCTATCTCTACTAAAACTGAGAGTGACATCTTCCACTGCAACTGCTGGCACCCTTGTATTATTGCTTATGCGTAGGTAAATATCCCTATCACTAAGATTTTGAATTTTTTAAAATTCCTGCAATAAATTACAGACATGATTAGTGGCTTCCGTATCTACACACCAAGTACAGTTAGATAACACTGCTAAATATGTTTCCACAACTAGTGAACATAAATTACCTTTGTTATTCTACTTGCTAAGATAAATTGGACATTGTTTTTCTAGTGCCGTATCTGGTTGTAGTAAAAATATCTTTCTTTCAGCTTTTTTACACCAGTTCATGGCCCACTAATTACCTTAGAAATTGTGCCACCCTGTTTCTAAACTTTTTTATTCTTCTTGTCTTTCAGCTTAGAGGAAGAATCCTTTTTAGAAATAAACACATTTTCTGGCTTCAGTAGTTAAAGTTATATCTAGATTTCTTTTTCAGTCAATATAATTAGGACCCGTAAGTTTGTTTTTCTTTGAGTATAGCCGCGAGTTGATTAAAAGTCATTTTAATTCTGAGAATCATATAATTAAAAATTACTAATTAGAATGAGCAAAATTTTGAATTTTATTTTAAAATCGGTTCTCTCTACCATTTAAAAAAAATCGCCAGCAGCTTGGTACTCCGTGAA
>JAULJZ010045952.1:0-14277 GCA_032270985.1 Heliamphora pulchella
ATTATAATAACAAAATGTTTTAAACACAAAAAATAATTAGAAAATAATTTTTTTATTATTTTTTTAATTTTTAAACAATATTTCCTTTAAAAGTTAACAGAAAGTTGACGGTTAGACTAATTTGATGCAAAAACAAAATTAAAAGAGAAATTAGTAACATTTCAAAAATTACAAGAGAGATGATTGAAGTTTTCATTAACCTCAAAGGAGGTTAGTGTAATTTACCGTATTTATTTTCACTTCAACAGAAACACTCCATTTTGTTTTTAAAATTATTTGATTGGGTTTTTTTACTCTTCAATCAACATTTGTTTGCGTCTAGATTTAGTCCAAAATTAACTATATAGAACACAATTGTTAAACCTTCCCAAAACCTTCTATCCCTAATGTTATTCAAAATGCCACTTTTTTCCAACCCAAACCTCGAAATTCCCCGAATACGAAATTGTTAAAATTAATGCCTTAGTGTTATTGTAATTGTTTTTATTTTAATGTCCTTTTATATCTTTTTGTTAGCTTTAATTTGGGTTAGTTGTTAGACAAATAGATGGCTAAGATAATATCAAATAAATAAATAAAAAAAAGAAGAAATCCAAAAAGTCATTTTGGCTTCCCTAATGAATTTTGATTTGAAGAAAAAAAGGTAATCCCGAGAGCAAGCAACGCTGCTCGGTTTTTTGTTTCAGGAAAACCAAAGGCCTCTGTTGTTTCGTTTGTTTTGGGGCTCCAATTCCATTTCATTTTGCTGCAAGTTTAATTCTTGGATTTTATTTCCATCTTCCAAATTTATTAAAAAATGGCAATCAAAGCCAACAGAAATGCCACCTTTTACATCCAAGTCTTGCTCTGTTATTTTCTTGCCATGTTATTAATTTATTTCTTTATTATGCTTCTTCTTGACCTAAAATTAATTGTTTGTCACAAATATTTACTTTTCTGGACATAAAATCAAAAGTGGAGAGATAGCTATGGATTCAAATGTAGTAGTTGAAGAAGCAGGTATGCTTATTTATAAATATACATAGATCTTCTATAGATATGTATTTCTTTAGATGTTAATTACTTTAAAATTGTTTTTTTTTTTCCAGTATTATTCTTTTTCTTCAAATAGCATCTACTCTGTTTAAATATAATGATATTTTTTTATGATTTTGTAATTTATGTAGATAAAAATGCTTCAGATGACTTTTTATCTAAACAAGAAAAAAGTTTTGAGTTAAAAATTTGTATGATTGCTAATAGTGAAGATGAAGCCTTTTGACATGTATAATAACAATGCATATTACAAGGGTTTTGGTGTTCGAAAATGAAAACCCCGTTTGAAAAGATTAATTTGCACTAATTAATTTAATCAAAGATGTCAAATGCCACAAATAGATAAAAAAAAAAAACTAAATAATCATACAATCAAAAATAAACAATCACAACCACACGTGAGATAACGATTTTTACGTGGAAAACTCTAACCTGAGTAAAAATCACGGGACCAATTCTGGTTTAGAAAGATTAAACACTATTAAAACGTTGGTTATAAGAAATCTTATAAACCCTCGTTGAATCCACAACATATGGTAGTAAGTCTATTATTACTAAAACCACATACACCAACTCTATGCTTAACTACCATTAGAATATACCACCGGATTTCAGATGCTGACGGAATCCACTACTAAATTTTGAACACTTAAGAATCCACTTAAGCAACTTCACGAACTCGAACGAATCGTTGAAGATTTGAATCCTTGATGATTAAATTGAGTGTGCAGAAACTAAAAGATCATCAAGTGAGTTGTTGACTAGCTTGGGATGCTTCTTGATCAACTAGAGACTCCTTGGAGGCTAGGGTTTATAAAATAAAGAGGAGGCGCATATTACAAAACCCAAGCAGCCCTTTTATAATAGTCTCCCCAAAATCCTAGCTAATGCTGCACTTAAAACAATGTGTGTGTATGGACTGCTCGATTGATCAAATCAGTATTATAGCATTTTGTTGCAGAACATGAGATAATGAGGGCTTGACCGCTCAATCGGTCTTTTAACTGCTCGATCGATCAAGTTAGTGTTGAAGCACTTTGTTGCAGAACATGAGATAATGAGAGCTGTTGTTGACTGTTTAATTGACCGCTCGATCGATTTGTCGAGCAATTTGACACCATTTGCAGTTTTTTGACGTTTTTCTGCTCTATTTTCGCTACGCTACAATAACAAATAATAATTTCAAAGAATAAGTGTCAAAATATCAAAAAAATAAAATATAAATAATTTATCACAAATTTGCCAAAAAAAAAATGAATCAAAAACAATTAAACCGGAGGCTTAAAATTCATAACATTCTCCCACTTTGACAATTCTGTGACAAAACCAATTAAGCCAAATAATCTAACTTACCAAGCCATCAAAAACCAACTAAACTAAACACACATACGACACGACAAATTTAAAAAAAGAACTAATACAACACAAACTTATTAAAAAATAAAAATAAAAAAAAACTCCCTCTCAAATAAACTACTCCTCACAAAAAACTCAAAAACATTTAGGATAAATTATACCTACACCCCTTGTATTTAAGGGTAATAATACTGACACTCCATTTATTCTCTGAAATATCAGTGTACTCCTGTACATTTTTATTTTTATAACATTTAAGTTTAAAAGTTAACTTTCGTTAACTTTTCAAACAGAAACATTGTTGAAACAATTTTTTAAATTATTTTTATTTTTTTGTTTAATTAAAAAATCTTATTTAAAAATTTCTAATTGAAAAGAATTACTAAATACAAAAATAAGTAACATAAAATTTAATTTATCAAAATTAAAAACTTAAAAATAAAAATAAATTAACAAATTAAATTTTATGTTACTTATTTTTGTATTTAGTAATTTTTTATTTTTATAATTAGAAATTTTTAAATAAGATTTTGTAATTAAACAAAAAAAAACTAAAAAAATTTTAAAAAATTGTTTCAACAGTGATGCACAATAATTTCCGTTTAAAAAGTTAACGGAAGTTAACTTTTGGATCTAACTGTTACAAAAATAAAAATGTAAGAGAGTGCAGTAATATTTCAGATAATAGAGGGGTGCCAGTGTTATTACCCTTAAATACAAGTGGTGTAGGTGTAATTTACCAAAAATTTAATACTCCCCCTTAATCAAGCCTTCAAGCTTCTATCACCCATTTTTTTGTCACGAATTGACAAACACAACGAAAATAAAAAAAATAAATCTTTTTTAGTAGAGAATAAGATTAAGCAACAAGTACAAAACACATGTACATTCAACATGTTTGAAACCACGAAGTCTAGTTAAATTGACCAAAAACATACGCAGAGTTCGAAATAACCTATGTTCATATTTGGAGGAACAAAATCAGAGTAAATTCTATATGAAATAGTGTGTGTGTGTGACTTAAAAAAATTCTAGATTCTAAGATCAAATCTTATATGGGATCCATATGGATGAGTCATATTTATTCATTAGAAATCAAGAAATTTACAAAGTCAAATCAGTCTTGACCCAATTCACTTTATAGAATAACTCTCTCTCAATTAAAGATTGTAGAATTTTTCATTCTTTTTCTCTTTTCTTTTTTTTTCTTTTTCTATTTCTTTTCATGCTTTTATTGGTGGCTTTCACACTAATATGAACAAAAATGTAGGGTTCGCATAGATAGCCATTTCCTCAAACTAAACATAAGCAAACAAAAGCAAGAGCGAGTTCAAACATTCAGTTCAAGTGCGTTGCCACTATGAGGTCATTTTGTGAAAAACTTTAGAAAACTGAAAAACAAGGAAGACCCATAAAAAAATTTGATCCCAAGTTCAGAGGATCCCTACATCTATCAACGTTCAAGTGGTGTATAGAATAGACTCATATCTGGATACGTTCCATCCACTATGAACTAAATTATCTAAAAATCAATGTGGTATTTAATCTCAAAGTCCTAAACTGTGGTATTTCAGGCAAATAAAATAATGCACAAAAATGGTACCCACACATAAAGTCCCCCACATTTTTTATATTTGAACAAAGACACCAAAAAAAGACTAAGGACTACGATTAACTAAAAAACTGTCAAGATCACTTTTTCTTACCCAAACTTTCTTGATTTTCAAAGACACAAATTTTGGGATAGAAATCTATTTTTTCCTAGGTCAATGTGGTATATCAAATCTAGACTTATAATGCTCAATCTACTTAGTGCAGTGAGGTCGAGTTTGTCCCTTTATTCCACAATGATAACAAATAGGCAGAAACTTTTGATACTTTTTCAATTTCATGCAATCAAGACATATATAATCAGCAATACCACATTAATGACAGATTGGGATAAATTTAGCTGTTCTTACCTCACTATGTAAAATTGTGGATTTACCCGTCTTATGTTGCCATTTTGCATTGACTTTTGCTGAAGGACCATCAACTGTTCTTTTGGGCTCATTTCTTTAACTACTTCTGCTTTTATAAACTTTGGTGCAGATCTAGATTGAGTTCGCTGGCCAAACTTTTCTTTTCATTTGGACGATTTTCTTGACGACACACTAGCAAATCTAAGTCCATACTTATCAGTCATTGTCTTTTGTGATTCAAGCATATCATCCAAAACCTTAGTACCTATATTAAATTTTTCAAAAGTAGATTGAGCATTTAACAGATTTTTTTTTCAAATTTAATCAATTTAATTCAAGATTAGTTTTTAACTCAACACAAGTATGCAACTCTTTTTTAAGAAATTCAATCATGGTTTGTCTTTGACTCAATTCAGACAAGTCATTTTTTTCTTTTTCACATTTTGCAAGTTTTTTACACAAAATTTCTCGGTCTAATTTTAATTTCACAACTGGGTTTGAGTTTCAGTTAGCTCCTGCAAGACACTATCTTTTTTTTTTCACACAGTTTGAACTTATTAATAATTTACAATTCTTCTTGGCCAACAAATAGCTCTCATTATAAAGCTTGTTATAAGCTTGTTGTAGAGTTTCTCTATCCTCATTGTCACTAACCTCTTCACCCTCTTCTTCACCTGAATCACTTTCTTTTTCACTCGAGTTATTTTCTTGAACAGAAGCAACAAAGGCAACAGCATTGTCATCAATATAATTAGGCTCATTCTCATCACTCGTGTCGAGTTCACTCTTGTCATCCCAAGTGACAATAAATCCCTTTTGTTTCTTTCTAAGAAGGTTCGGGCATTTTTTAACCATATGTCTATATCATTTGCATTCATAGCATTAGATTTCAAAAAAATGGCCTTTTGACCCTCTTTTAAATAAAGTTGGACATATTTTTAACTTTCTCTTTATCGTGTCTCTTTTGAGACTTTTCCTTCAGATTCGGCTTTTTATTTTTTAAAATTTTTTTGAACTTTTTCACAAAAATAGTTATCATCTCAAGGTCTAAATTATCATTAGAGTCACTGACAGAACCTTGAGCTAAAGAAAACGTCAAATTTTTTGAAGCCTTTATATTTTAAAAATTTAGCTCATAGGTTTGAAAGTTTTCAACTAAACTTTCAACAGAAGTAGAGTCAATATTTTTACTTTCCTCTATTGCTCTGACTTTTGGCTAGAAACGTTCGAATAAAAATCTAAGATTTTTTTTTAATAATTTTAGAATTTGAAATTTTTTTACTGAAATTAAATGAGACATTCACAATATCACTTAATTTTGCGTAAAAATCATCAAAACTTTCATCGTTTTTCATACGTAAAGTTTGAAAACTAATGGTAAGACGTTGAAGGTTTGAGATTTTTACTGTTTTAGTCTCTCCACGAGTGATTTGAAGTATGTCCCATGCTTCTTTAGTCAAGTCATATGTACTTACTTTGCAAAACTCATTTTGTGTGAATTCACTAAAGATAGCACTCATGGCTTTGGTATTTCAACCTGAATCATCAAAATTACCTCTGTCCCATCTAGCTATGGGCTTATGAACGATTTCACCGTCAACTACAATGGTGGGAAGCTTGTAACTCTCAACAACAGAAAGCCAGCCTTGTTCAACTGTGGACATAAGAAAAGTCCTCATTCAAACTTTTCAAAAAAGGTAATTATTGCCGTCAAGAAGGGTTTGTCTACCAGTCGAGGTGCCTTCTCTTAAAAAATTCATTTATTGCAAATCAATCAATAGATTACACTTTAAAAAAATTTAAAATTTTTTTAGTAACCTACTTTGATACCAATTGAAAAGCCCCGTTTGAAAAGATTGATTTGCACTAATTAATTTAATCAAAGATGTCAAATGCCACAAATAGATAAAAAACTAAACAATCACACAATCGAAAACAAAGCAATCACAACCACACATGGGACATCAATTTTTATGTGAAAAACTCCAACCTGAATAAACATCATGGGACTAATCCTGATCTAGAAAGATCAAACACTATTAAAACGTTGGTTACAAAAAATCTTACAAGCCCTCGTTGAATCCACAACCTATGGTAATAAGTCTATTCTTATCGAATCCACGTACACCAACTCTGCTCTTGACTGTCGCTAAAATTCACCACCGGACTTTGAACACTTGAGAGTCTACTCAAGAAACTCCACGAACTCAAATGGATCGTTGAAGATTTAAATCTTTGATGATTGAATTGACTACGTGGAAGCTAAAAAATCATTAAGTGAGTTGTTGACTAGCTTAGGATGTTTCTTGATCAACTAGAGGCTCCTTAGGGGCCAGGGTTTATAAAATAAAGAGGAGGCACATATTACAAAACCATAGCAGCCTTTTTATAGTAGTCTCCTAAAAACTCTAGCTAACGCTGCACCTAAAATAGTGTGCGCGTACGGACCACTCGATCGGTCTTTTGACCGCTCGATCGGTCAAGTCAGTGTTGTAGCATTTTATTGCACACCACGAGATACTGAGAGTTGTTGTTGACCACTCGATGGACCGCTCGATCGGTCTGTCAAGCGGTCTGACACCGCTTGTAACTTTTCGATACTTTTCTACTCCGTTTTCGCTATGCTGCAATAACAAATCATAACTCCAAAAAATAAGTGTCAAATATCAAAGAATAAAATATAAAAAATTTATCACAGATTTGCCAAAAAAATAAATGAATCAAAAAAAATTAAACCAAAGGTTTAATGGCTTAAAATTCCTAACAAAAAGATGAAAAAACTTACAAAAAGTGCACAACAAAGCTGATTGGGCATAGTTTTGTGTTTTCAAGAGAAGGGTTTAAAGAATTTACTAATTCTACTAAAGAGAAAAAATATGGTAGGTTATGTTAGGGATTTTGTCTTTGGCCCTATTCGTTTTTAGTTTGAAAAATTTGTGATAAATTGTTATTTAAATTATTTATATTTTATTATTTGATATTTTGATAGTTGTTCTTTGGAATTATGATTTGTTATTGCAGCAGATTGAAAACGGAGCGGAAAAATATTAAAAAACTGCAAGCAGTGTCAGACCGATCGACGAACCGATCGAGTGATTGATTGAGCGGTCAGTACTCTCTGTTTCTTCTTTTTTATGAACAAGGCTGCACAGAACTGACTCAAAAGGAAAAAAAATATTGCAAGTCAATCAAGACCGATCGAACGGTTCATACGCACGACCAGTTTAATGAGCAGCCAACTGTTAAGGTTTTGAAGGATGTTATATATATATATAGGTTACTTGGGTTTCTTAAATAGTCCTTCCATTATTATAGTTATAATCCCTAGCAACGCTGCGAAAATAGAGCAAAAAAATGTCAAAAAGTTACAAGCAGTGTTAAACCGCTCGACGGATCAATCGAGCGAGCGGTCTAGCAGTTAGTTAGAGCTCTCGATTTCTGGTCTTTTATGCATAGGTTAGCACAGAACTGACTCAGAAGGCAAAAAATACTACAAGCCTATCAAGACCAATAAATTGATCGAGCGATCCGTATGCGCGACTAGTATAATGAGTAGCCAACAGCTAGGGTTTTGAAGGGTGTTATATATATATAGGCTACTAGGGTTTCTTAATTAGTGCCTCCATTATTATAGTTGCAATCCCTAGCTACCATAGAGCCTCTCAGTTGATCAAAAACCTTCCAGGCTAGTTAACTACTGCTTGATGATCATATAGCTTCTGCACGTTCAAGAACATCATCAAGCCAATCAAATCTTTAACGTTCTTGTTGAGTTTGTGGAGTCTCTTGAGTGAATTCTCAAGGGTTAAAGTTTGGTGGTGGATTTTATCAGCATTTGAAGTTCGGTGATAGATTCCAAAGGCAGTCAAACACAGAATTGGTGTACGTAGACTCGGTAGGAGTAGATTTAGATTCGTAGGTTGTGGATTAAACAGTGGCCTGTAAGATTTCTTTTAACCAACGACTTATTATAGTGCTTATCTTTCTAGACGTGGATTGGTCCCGTAATTTTTACCCAGTTTGGGATTTTTCACATAAAAATTGCCGTTTCATGTGTGGTTGTGATTGTTTTATTTTTTTAGTTATTTTTTGTGGTGTTTGGCTTTTTTGATTAAATCAATTAATGCAAATCAATTTACAAATGAAAATTTTCAATTGGTATTAGAGTATGACACTTTAAATGTTTTTAAACTTTTTTTATAAGTCTGATCCTTAATTGATTTACAATAAATAGATTTTTTTAAAGAAAGCGTATCGACTGGTAGACCACCTCTTTTTGACAGATCATACTATCCGTTTTGGAAAGTCAGAATGAGATCCTTTTTCAACACCCATGGCATTACCAAAACTTGTCCCTAGGCAAGATTGCAACCTCTGCACTCGGTCAATTCAAAATTTCAATTCTTGGACTCCTTTTCCTCTCTCTCTCTCTCTCTCTATATATATATATATATATATATATATATATATATATTATAGCACAACTGGTCAGTCCTTGGATTTGCTCTCAAATGATCACTGGTTCAAATTCTCTCAGGCCATTGGAGATTTGCTCAGTTGTTAACTTCAAGACCTAGGAATTAGTCGAGGTGCGCGCAAACTGGTCCGAACATCCAGTTATAAAAAAAATGGTATTTTGATGCATATAGGATATGTTTGGAATGTTTAAAAAGCTTGATTTTTAAACGGCTTAATTTTTCTTTTTTAAAAAATAAAAAAAAAATTAGATTGTTTGGGATAATATTTATAGTAGGTTTAAAATATCTAATATGTTTTTACTTTTACTTTTAAATTGTAGTATATATTAGCACGAATTTTTAAATTTTTGTGAGAATAGTTGACTTTTGTAATTGGAAGTATTATAGTCATTTGACTCCAAAAAAGAAGTGTTTGGGACGTGCATATGATTTTTTTCTTGATTGTTTTTATACAAAAAATAGTTAGTAGCTTTTTAAAGATGCCAGACATTATACATTAAAAGCTGATATTTTTTTTGGGCTTTTAACTAAAGGTTCAAAAAAATAAGTTTTAACATGTAAGATCCATCAACAAAAATTTTAAGCGCAAGGTCCAATTGTGCGATTTCTCCCGAAAATACTCTACAAACAGATAAATTTATCTATTTTGCATAGCAAACAGATAAATTTATCTGTTTCATATGTAAATAAATAAATTTATCCGTTAGGTATAAATATTTATTAAATATTTATACCTAACGGATAAATTTATCTATTTGCATATGAACACAGATTTATCTGTTTGTATATTTATGCTTAATAAATAAATTTATCTGTTTGCATATGAATACAAGTAATGCAAATAAACAAATTTATCTATCTGCTTATTTATGCCTAACAGATAAATTTATCTGTTTACGTATCAACACAGATAATGCAAACAGATAAATTTATCTGTTTGTATATTAACACAGATAATGCAAATAGATAAATTTATCTGTATTCTTTATACATATTTTGAAAAGGAACAGATAAATTTATCTGTGTTCCTTATGCATGTTTTTAATAAAAAATTAATAAATTTATCTGTATTTTTTATACATGTTTTGAAAAAGTATAGATAAACTTATCTGTATTCTTTATACGTGTTTTTAATAAGACAGATAAATTTATCTGTATTCTTTACATGCGCTTTCAATAAAAGATAAATAAATTTATCTGTGTTCTTCATACATGTTTTGAAAAGATACAGATAAGTTTATTTGTTCTAGGTTTTTTTTGTCCTCAAAGGACCTTGCACTTTAAAATTTTTATGCGGATAGATATTATTTGTTAAAAAATCTTATACTAAATAAAAAACAGTAAATGGCCTATAAATTAAGTTGTTAACTAATTATTTATTTATTTATTTATTTGTAAAAAAAGTCAATTTTTTTAGAGATGCCCAACCAGAGGCATAGTGAGGTAGTCAGCAATTTTTGTGGTGCAGTTAGAATCACCCTAACTTAACACAGTTTTAGTTTTCTCTTGTATTACATAAAATACTACTTCCTTTCGTTATCAAAATACCAAAATTACCCTTCATCTAACCAAACTTCATGTCAGCAACAAGGGCATTCGTGGAATTCAATATTTGAAATTCCCAACCGTTGACAAAATCAAACTCAAGACCCCTGAACACAGCCCCTTGTATCATGGATGACTACTTCAAAAATGTGCTTTGGTCAACACGCAAGTTCATTTTCATTCAAAATGTTTCACCTAAGCCCAACCTGACTTCAATGCTATAAATACTCCAAACCCCTTCACTCTTTTTCTCTCATCCCCATTTTCAATCACCATAAGCTCCTACTAGAGCAAACAAAAAAAACACACACTTACACAAAACACCTTCCTCCACACCCTCATCAAAGAAGTACAGTCTGATTTCGGGCCAGTTCTGTTCGTGTCAAAGATGAAGTTCCAGCGACGGACTGCTCTTTTGATCATTTTGGTCACCTTTGTTGCCATTTTGTGCCACGCCGGTGTCGGGGCGACAAGGGTGTTGCAAGAGAATTTTGCCGGTGCAAATCACCTTGATGCGTACCCGTCAATGTACGAGAAGGCGAAGCTCACCATGTCAAGTTGGCTCGAGCGGTTGCCGTCAGGACCTAGTCCTAAAGGTCCAGGTAACTGAGAGAGTTATAGAAGTTTTTGAAGGCCATCAACGAGAAAGTATACGAATTGATGGTTGTTATATATAGGAAATAGCATGCAAGATATAATTGTAAATGATTGAACAAGATTCTTTTATTTTATTGTTTGAGAAAATCTTAATTAATTTTCCAGTCTCTTCTTTATTTCTATGAGCAATGCTATACAGATTGTTTTACTATAAATCTTGTATTTTGTATAATTTTTTACTTTTTTCAATACGTTTTTTTACTTGTTTTTAGTATTTTTTCACCATTAGTCTACAAAGACATAGTTTTATATATTTATTTCGTCATAACTAATTAGAAAAGTAAAATAATTCTTGACAAAAAATAGAATAAACTACGTACACTGACGTCTCTTGAGGTATGAAAATAATACAAGTCCTACATTTTTAAGATAATTAAATTGACCTCACATAGTAATTAAATCTTTATAACACTTTAACCCCGGACCTTAAATGTTTCTTAGGTTTGTGGACAAAAAGTGAGTTATTATTTTTTGTAACACTAAAATACTTAATCTTTTATTTATTATAAATAAAACAAAATCTCTACACATATACCCAAATAACATATTGCTAAAGTGAATAATTTTTTTTTTTTTGAAAATCAAACATGCTATCTATCATTTAAGTGAATAATGTTTTTCTGAAACCAAATATCCATTCATGTATGTTCCACGTGTAAATTTTCAAAACTTAGCAATCAAATAAGGCTTTTCAGATCAAAAGGCATTGTCATGCTACTTTTGCCCAGTTGCAGCCACCAACCACCAACCACCAACCACCAGTATGGCACTGCACCACTTTCCACTGTCTACCATCGCGATAAATTTTACGTGATTCGACAATTTATTTACGTTAACGGGTAACAAAATTCAATATATGGAGAAGGGGTTACAAAGCACTCGATTCTCATAAATTTTCTCTCTCAAACAACTAGCACACAAATAATCTGATACTATATCCATATTTATAGGAGACAAAGTGATCTAATCTAATCATACTTATGCAAATTCACAATCTTCAAAACTCTTCAAAAAATTAAATTGTTGTGGCTAAAATTTAGTAATATGACAGACTAAAAATCTATCTCAATTCAAATAGAATTTGAGTAAAAAATTCTCAACACTCACAACCATCGGGGTGTATGCGTTTTGCATTGCCATAGCGCCATCCACCACACCAATCGCTGCCATTGCAGTCACACCTCCAATAATTGCCATCGCCCAGTCCATTTCGCACTGCGTACACTTTCCACCACCATTGCGCCATCCATTCCAACTCAATTTTGCCTTCTCCAGTCGGTGCGCCAATGTTGCATTCGCCAACTATTGCGCCAATACCGCTTTTCCCAGTCATTGTGCTAGCACCACCAACGTCATCACCGCCTACATTATCCACTTTGAGAGAGAAAAGTAGGGAGATATTAAAAAAATGATGTAAAAGGGACAAATTATAAATTGGAATAATGTGCCAGTGAGTATAAATTTAACTAAGCTTTGTAATGTAATAAGAAAAGGTAGATAATGGTGTGAGAGGTGGTGGTGGGAAAGAGAAAGAGATGGTGGGGCTTAGGGCTAAGAGGATTGAAAAGGGTATTTCAAGCATTTGCAAATGATACAAAGGATAAAAAATAATTATGCATACTCTATTAATTCAGTTTTTTCTTTGTTGTTAATGAAGGGGAGGTCAATGTAATTATTCAAAAAGTATGGAGCTCGCTGTACTTTTGTTATGCCCCAGGAAAAACTAATGTAATTTACCCAAAAAAGTTGTGATAACACAAAAAACCAGGTAAGGCCTTTAAGTGGTTTTGAACTTTTGGTCATCTTTAGTAAAATATTCTCAATTTTATCCAAAAATATACCTCTTAAATTTTGATGAAAAATTCTAAAAAATTGACATAAAAAATAAAATAACAATGTTTAAAAAAAAAATATTATCCAAATTATATTTCCCAACTGAACACAAATTTCTATATGACCACTTGACAATTCAAATGGTACACAACAACTAATCATAGAAGTATGTGCTTCTTATTGCTAGGTACAACACCAACACAAAAGTGATTGGCCTTCTATCACTCAATCACATTTTATAAAAGGCATTGCATGCAAAAATTGATTAGACATAACATAACATAACAAATTGGTTGAATGACAAAATTTACCCCAAAAATTATTTAATATTGCATGTGATAGAAGGGCAGGGCCATGCGTTCCCAAACTCTAACAAATTTTCATTAGTAACTTATATATTACAATTTGTAGCAGAAATTATAATTGTTTGGTAAAGATGTAACTTGTAGCTGAAATAGAAAAAAAATAATTATAAATTATAACAGATGTTGTGGGTATTTAAAAAAGATTGTAACTTATAGCATGCATATAGATATTATTGTATTGTTTGCCAATTTACAAGGCCAAGTTGTTAGATTTTTTCTTGTCTTTAATAATCTTTTTTAAAAAAAATTGATTCATATTCTAAGCCAAAATTCATTTTTTTTCATCTTTAGTAAAAAATATTTTGAACTGTGATTAATTTTTTAAACTTTTAAACTTTTTCTTATTAATAATAATCAAAATAGTAAAAAAATAATCAAAACATGAAAAAATTATAAAAGATGAATTTTCATTTTCTTTAAATAAAACTTTTAAGAGAGGCCAAATAACTCAAATTGGGATCTTCCATACTTCAGTTTTAGCTCTCTTCACCATCTCTTAACCATTTGAACAATTTAACAAATGCAATAATTAAGAGCAATATTTATTAGTGACCATCAATTGTGCTCAAGCGTTGCGCATGGATCATGATTGTGAAATTGTAGTTGTTTTTATGTTTTTTTTGGACCTTTTTTACTGTTTAAAAAAAGAACACAAATAATTAAAATATCAAATTATTTTAGGGGTATTTTTGATAGATTAAAAAGTTATAAAAGCTTCACCAAGTGGGAAATTTTTTTATTGTAATAGTATAGATTATTTCTTGAAGCGTGTCCAAAGATTGTTTGGTATCAACTGGACAATATAGTTATGTTCAAACTAGTAATTCCCTCCCAACCAAACACGTCACTAAACCTCTTTTCCTATTCATGATGGTGATATAATTGCGTGGAAAAACAAAACAAACCTTCAAGAAAAGACATCAAAAGGGCATATTATAAAGTACCCTCGAAATATTAAGTAAGCGATATCACGTTGTATTTTTAGAATAAATAATAATAATTTATACAATCTGGATATTTTTTTTTTCTTCTCACCTCTCAAGAAAT